>WEIU01019919.1:201664-258030 GCA_013389925.1 Aegithalos caudatus
GGTGGGTGCCCGCCCCCTGCCCCCGCCTCCCGGGGCCGTGCCCCTTGGCCCGGGGCTCCCCGGGGATTGTCCCTCCCAGGTGGCGCGGGGTGCCGCTGGTGCCCCGTGCCCAGTGGGAGTTCACACCAGTCAGAGTCACAGCCCCCTGACAGCGGGATGGGTTCAGGTCCCCAAGCGCCAGGGCCTGCACCGTCACTTTGGTGGCTCTGCCGTAGGACACATCCCGTTCCAAGCCTCCCCGGTTCCCCGGCCGTGCCCTCACCGCAGGGACAGCTCTGCCTGTTTTCCTGGCCGCCCCGCGCTGCCCTCGGCACAGCCCCCGCTCCTCTCGGTCCTGCCAAAGGGGCTCCATTGGCACAGAGTTCTCAACACGCTTCGCTTTCCCTACCTGCCTCCGATGGCCTCGATGGCAGCCAGCGGGGAAGGAGTAGTGGCACCTAGGGAATAGCGAGGCACCAGGCAGAGACACACACGGTACACTAGAAACGTAATTAAACAGTGGGAAAGAGGTGCTTGCTTTATCCCTGTTAAGGTTTGCAGTATACTGAGATGCGGGAAGGTCAATTACCCCTCTCTGCAGGATGCCCCGGAAGGTATTTGTGTTTCATACCTCAATTAACTCATGCAGAGATTGCTTTGCCAGGCAAGCAATAAATTCTGTTCCCTTTCCCCCCTCAGCTTGACTAAATTTTCTAGAAACAAAATTTCTGTTAATGTTTTTATGTCCAACACTGAGGTTTTGGATGGAAAAATGCCCAAGTATATGTAAGGGAGTACCTTGTGCAGATAGGATCAAAGTTTGAAGTGCAAGAACTGTGTCCCGAATGTCTATTTCAGCCAACATTGATCTCACATGCTTTTGTCCCTGTAGGGTTTTACATTTTTGAGGTGTTCAGATGGTTTTTGTTTACTCCATGTGTAGACATGGTTCAGCCCAGCAGCTATATAACACTGTTATCTAAAATAAAAATGTTAGGGACAGGTGTCCTGAAGAAATGAAATATGCTCCTGATTCACTTGTAGCAACATGTCCCAGCAAGGTCAAAGACTGAGTAACCTGTGTGCTAAGTTAACCTGCTGCATTTTACTTTCATGTTTTCACCAGGAGCTGAGCAGTTGCCTGAAGGCACAGCATTATGGTGAGACATACTGTCATAAGAGCAATGGCATCACTGTGCTGTCTTCACTGGAAGGCTGGAAACCTTGCCAGGCTTATATGTAGGTCATTTCTCTATTTCTGTGTCATTGTATGCTTGGAGCATTACAAGACAAACAAAAACTGGTAGAATTTTTTGTGTACCCTTTTCTGACCCGTGTGCACAATGTAGATTAGCTTGCAAGCAAAAATTTCTCTGCTCACAAACAGTAAAACTGCAGGTACTTGGTGTTTACTGTCTTTATAGTCCCAAAGCTCTCTAAAGAGGGTCACAAATCCACATGAGGTTCCTAAGCACGGTAAACTGCATCTGGGTCATTGGTTAGCTGAAAAGTCACGTAGAGGCAAACAGCTTCCTCTTGTCTACATGCTGGGGAAATACCATGTGATGTGTTTATTCCAGGCTCCATATGGGATAAATAGCAAACACTGATACAGATCTGCTCAGCTTTTAGAAGTTGGGAAGATGTGCCGCAATGGGAGATCTGTGCTGGGATGACAGAAAATGGTTGCAACCCTTGCTAGGAAAGAATTGTCCCTTTATGGGGAATCCACTGAGTGATCCATCATCACTGTGCTGCAGTAGCCTACAAACTCTTTTGGACTTCTGCCTGCTGGTCAGGCTGGCCTGCTGCATGGTAACAAGTGAAATTGTCCTGTCCTTGCTGTAGATAACCCACCTGCAGCCAGCAGGACTCAGCATGGCTCTCACAGTGAGCACAGAAATACTTGCCTACAGATTGGCTCTTTTCCATAGCTGTGTCAGTCTTGTATACTTTATCAGGGACTGAAGTATGATCATTTTAGAGAATCTTTTGCAAAGCAGTGCATGGTTGGCTTTTCTGTATTTGGGATTTGAATTCCAGAAAGAGAGGAGTGCTCCAGAGCTTTGTCTGTGCAACCTTCAGGTGATAGAAGCTTGGGAGACTTTGTATGAGTTTCACAATTTTTAAGAAAATAAAGGCAATTTATAACCAGCAGCATGTCTAGGGGCCTGGAAGCTGTGCCAGAATTTATCTAGCACTAGTAAACATATGAAAATGTGAGGTCTTGTGACTGGAGCCAAGGACAGCAACCTTCTAAAAGTATCCAAAGTCAAAAGCATTCCGATGTGCTAAACTATCAGTGACTTTAAAGGTGCTATCTCGCTGTTCACCGTACCAGAAAACAAACCTTTCAGGGAGGTAAGATAGTCCCTTTATCCACAAGCAGCACAGTGTTTATGCACTTATGTGGGTCCTGTGTTAGACATTCTCTCTTGCTCTGCTGTCCCTACCGCTGCGGTTTGCCTCAGCTGTGGAAACAGGAACTGCTGAATCAGCATGCTGATGAAACTCACACTGTTTTCACACTTCTCTGGGGAGTACTTCACAGCAAGGAGGTTGGCAGCTACTTATATCCTCGAGAAAAAAAAAAAAAAAAGTACTTAAACTGTCTTACAATTGCCTGAAACAATAACCTGATTTTTAAAGAACCTCTCAAACTGAAGGAGGCTGTGGGACCCAAGCCCTGGTGGCAGATGAATGATCACACCTGGCATACACAAGTGCTTGGAGTTCTGTGAGTGCCATTTTTCTGTTCTCTCTCTTGATCAGCAACTACATTACATAAAGCCAAGATCCTGCTGGCTGAAGAGACAGAATAAGGACATGGAGCTCAGCTCAGCTGTCTGGTAACAATGGAGAGCAGCAGCCTGTTCTGATTACAGACTCATGCAGAGGTGAAACCACTCCCTTGGAGCTGGTACAAGATAAGGGACTTTAAAAATTCAAATAACCCTCTCAGAAGAGTCAGGTCTCCTGAAGAGCACAAGTGCCAAAGAGGAAAGAGATTTGGGAGTGGCTGCATCTCTGAGAGCAACATATCCATGGCACAGTAGAGAGTAGCTAAGGTCAGCTAAATGGATGGGAAGGGGAAAGTTAACTTGCCAAATGGTTTGAAAACTGGAAAGAGGATCAAACTGAAAAAGATGGAGACATTCCAGGTAGCTATTCTATTAAGGACATAAATAGGGTGTTATCAACAAACTCAAAGTGAACAAAATCAGCTTTAGTACCAAGAAGATGGCAGTGAAAAGAGGGACAAATTAACTGCTCCAGGTACTATCACTATAAAAGCAACACCTTCTCATCCCAGATGCCTCTGGTCTGCCTTCATTTAAATGAGGTCTGCTTACTTCACCACCATGGTGTTTGCATGTCATTATTTTTACACTTATTAGAGAAATTTAATGAGTGTGTGATGCCTGTTTCTTGCTTTGCTTATCATGAGATTTGTTTGTTGAACCTCAGGGCTGAAATATGCCTGTTTAATGCAATGAGGCAGCAGAGATGCATGTGTGGGTTGCAGAGTATTATCCAGGGTCATCTCCCTGGGGCTGCTGATTCAATCCATGTAGGAGAGAGGAGAGTTTAGTGTTAAGGTTGCAAGGGAGGACTACAGAGCTGTAAATGAGAAATCATTAGATTACACATAGTTACACGTTGGCAGTGGATTATCTGTGACTGAGACAGAACAACCTCCAAAGCTACTATTTTAGCAGGAGCTGACATTAAAAGGACAGTAGCAGTTGAGAAGAGATACTCTGCAGGTAGGTAAGGGTATTCTGTCAGTAGATGGATACTGGTAGCAGGAGATATTAGTGGGATGCAAGAAAAATGTATCATAAAGGTGATCTAGGAAGAGAAAATAGAGGCTGGTACAGTCCCAAGTATGCAAAGCAAAGCAAAAAAAAAAAGAAAAAAAAAAAAAAAAAAAAAAAAAAAAAAAAAAAAAAAAAAAAAAAAGAAAAAAGCACTTGGAGAACCCTGTTTGGAGAGTCAGAGTACAATGTCTGGAATATGCAACCTAAGAAGAGAAGTTTTAAGCATTTATTTTTGCCTGCTGTCACATCTTTTGCAACACAACTAGTTCATCGAGAGTCAAAATGACAGCAAGGCAGAAGATTTGCTGTGCCTATAAAACAGGTCAAACCATCACAAATAAAAATTTTTTGAATAAACAGTTTCAACCCTTTTTCTGAGGAAGTGGAAGGAAAGTACTGGTACCTAGCTGTCTATAAGGAGAGCTGGAGAAGCAAGGCAGGCAGGCACACGTGCACACACTCACTCTGCCCGACAAATAGGGGTAATTTGGAAGCCAAGACTCAGATCTGCCCTGGGGAAGCTGAACAAAGATACTGTGGATACATACTCACCATGAATCTTGTTACTTGATGTTTATTTTTAATGCTAAGATTCAACCACATGCTGCTCTAAGAGGATTGTTCTGTCAATTTTAGTGCCAATCACAGGCTCTCAAATTACGTTCCAGGCACCATTATGCTGCAGCTTAGCTCACCATGAGCAGGGAGCTGCTGACTCTCCCCAAGGGCTGGGAGCTGGGAACTCCCCCCGGAGGTAAACCCAGCTGCAGTGATCCCTCTGCCAGCAGAGGTGTCGGCCAGCAATACATCTTTGGCCTTCGCTTACAGGGTTAATGATCATCCAGGGAGGCAAAGATTACCAGGGTGCTACAAGTGATCCATTACCCCAGACAAACTGTTTGCTTAGGGCTGCAGCTCACCAAAACACTGTCTAGCAAACACTACGCAATGCTGGGAGTGTTGCTCAAGTGCCTCATTCTCCCTACAGCGCTTCTAATGCCTGTCCTCTGCGGGCATGACACATTTCTGTGGAGCATTAACATAATACGAATTATTTTACTAAACTCACAACAAATTGTTTACAGCTGTTAGCAAAGTAGTGCTCTTGGCTCGGACAACCAGCTGGAAAAGATGAGTAACTTGTCGCAGTTGCCCCACCTATCCTTATTTATTTTTGCGAAGAAGAGGCAGCGGTGCTGGTGCTGCCACCCCGCAGTATTGAAGCGGAGCGGAGTGTCCCGAGCCCGGCGGTGCCTGGGCTGGAGGCAGCACTGCCGTGCTGGAGCCACCAGAGAGAGCTGCTGCTCCACGTTTGAGAGGAGCTCGGGCAGCTCCGGCTGCTGCTCCCGGGAGGAGCGGCCCCGCCACCGCGTCACGCACAAGCGCGGCCGAGACCCGCACTTTCCCTGGGAATCAGAGGAGTCACGCCGTGGCTGACTCTAATGCTCATGTCATGTGCATTTCAGCAGGGCACTTTTCGGGAAACAGAGAGAATTGTGTTTAAATAAATACCCCCGAGTTTGAAGGTGCCCCTCACATTAGTCATTACTCCAAATGCAGAGTGGAAATCAGCCTTCCAAGACCAGAGTAGACTGAATACGGAGATAATCCTAGGGATAGGTTGCATCCTTCCCACAGAAAAAAAACAAGTAAGTCTCTCCTCTTTGCTGCAGTGAGAGCTTCTATGGATATAGTAACTTATGACGGTTCAGATTTTTGCATGAAAATCAAGTGCTTAAGCATGGAATTTGTGATAATTCTGATGGTCATATCTAGTGTTGTCAGAGGAGTGACCCTGCTAATACAAAAGCTACAGAGCAGATATTAAAAGCAGCTTGGATGCTAAAGTTGGATACAGATTTACAGCTCAGCTAAAGCTTATTATGCTGCTATTGACTTCACTGGAATAGTATCTGTTGCTTACAAAGTCAGACAGTCTTATTAATTCATTAACATTTTTAATAAAGGGTAAAATGGATCAAAACCTGGCTGACAGCCATTCAAGTTTACCAGTAATGCAAGTGTTTCTTTTTGCCAATTAAATGCTACTGAGCAGCAGCTCAGAAGTGATAAGTATGGAGCCTTAGGTTTTATTATCCTGCTCTTTCCCAGCGGTTACTGATTTCTGTCAGTGAACCTTTCATAGGCTGGCCAGGTTTTGATGGTTTTGAGGCTTTCAGATGTTCAGGGTAGCAAATAGTTTCCAGCTGACGTTCATCCTTGCTGATTTAATTCAATAAGGCGACCAGCAAATACAGCTAATGTTCCTATAAAACAAACTAGCATAAATATGCCAAGGAGGAGATGATCAAGCACCATTGCAACAAACTTCCATTCTTCTGCAGCCTGGGAAGGAAACAAAAGAGATGGTAAAATCTCTGCAGAGCCCTGTTTGTTACAGCATTCTTGTAATTTACTGCCTTGAACAAGGGGAAGGCTCTTTTATAAGTACCATTATTGCTATGCAAAAAATACTGATTTTCTTCTCAAAAGCAGGTCAGTGGTTAAGAAAGCCTAAGCAACCTAGAAATACAAATTTCAATGCTAAACTAACCAGAAACCCTGGCAAGTTGCTGAACGATTTAATTTTTAAAAAATGTTGATAGGTTGCTTAATTTTTAGGCCAATTGTTGCTTCTGAAAGAGAGTTTAAAATCTTGAAAGCAAAATGCTTAGCTTGACCCAACTGACTTTTGTTTTTCCATTGCTTTTTTGTTCTCATGGGATATCTAAGCAATTCCAATTAACTTAACCCTAATCCTTGCTTTCCATACAATCTAATGTTTTGTAAAACTGTCTCAGAAGCTCCATTAGTCTTTTTTTGCCAGTTGTGGGACACTGTGAACCACTTTCTCCGTACTTTTCACTGGCTGCTTTTGGTGGGAACTCAGCACAGTAAGAACATGCAGAGTGCAAGGCACCAAGTACAGCAGGGCTCGTGATTTCCACCCTGTAACTCCACCTTAAGGAGTGACATGTGCTGCCCTAAAGCACCTTCTGCTTGTGCCTTGGTTCTCCCACAAGTTGTAATTTATCTAGAGGACACTGGTAATGAACACTGTTTTGAGGTGGTTCAGAAGTGAATGCAATGAAGTGACAGCCTTCAGAAGGCACAACCTTCAGTTTATTTAGGGAACCTGACTTTTGAAACCCCCTGGAAGTGATATATCAATAGTGCCCAGATGACATAAACAGCTGGGCTCCACTTCCGAAGGGGGCATTTGCTGGTAACCTGAAGACCCTCCTTGTAAGCCAAGGAGGAAGTGGAGCCCAGAGATGTTGAAGCCATGCCAGCCCTGCTGAAGACAACAATCTGTCTGCAGAGAGGCAAAGGAGTCACAGGAACATGAGACTACAGCCAGAGCCATTTCACATGCTCCAGGAATTTGGTCACAGGAACAAACACCGTGGTGTAAATCCTGTCCGTGGGAAGGAGGCACCTCCTTTTCAAGAGTGTGGGTCAAATTATTTTCTCAGAGAACCCTCCTGTCTCCAGACTAACTCAACTGGAGAGGTCTATGACCACTTAGGAAGGTGAAATACCAGGACTAAATTACCCCTGCAAAAGTTATGGGAGCTGTGAAAGCTGAAATAAAAGAGGGGTTAATTGCACTGAATGTGCTAGAAGGAGGCAGGGCTAGGTTTTCCGAGGGAACACTGCCATGTGTGACTCTATATGCTTTTATCCCTCCTTTGGCTTGCAATGTGGAAAAAGTCAGTAATCAGAGTAGCTCATGACATACTTCATTTGGAGGGACTACTTGTATTCAGGAATAAAACAAAATCTTATCAAAACTGGAAATGTAATTTGTAAGTTACATTTAACACTTCTCAGAGAACACTACTAGTCTTTTGGAGTTTGGCTTGCTTCCTGGGTTTTCAAAAGCAGTCGGATCTTACTTACCACAGAGGCAAGATGCCTGAGTGGGAGACAGAAGAAATGTGTTTTGGAACTTGCTTATAGTTCTTGAAACCTTTTTTTTCCCCTCACAGACACTCCATTTCTCTGGCTTCCCATATCACATGCTAAGAAAACCTTAGCATTGACAGTTTTTCTTTTTCTGTTATTTTTTAGGAAGCCAATATTCAATTAACATCTGTGACAATTACTTGTTGCTCCTTGTTGACTCCATTAAGGGGAGAAGACTGTCCACTGCTAGAGCCAAACCAGGGCTTGGAGTGTTTTTGTAAGGCAGGGATATTTTGCCAAAAAAGTAAGATGTAGCAACTTGAAAGCTAGAAATGAATCATGCACAAAAAAGTGCCTTACATTACTGGCTTCTTGGTCCGATTTCATTGTTTCTGCAATGTATTTGATTCCCTCTATAGCGTTTTTCACATCTGGATTTTTGGTAAGTGGGGAGTAGAAGTTGACAGGCACAGACCCTGACTTCCCAGAAATGTCAGAAATATCAATATCTTCTGCAAAAATATTTTTGTCTTGTTTGTCTCTTGATGGTCGTTTCATTGTAGAGAAAAACATGACGTTTGGGATTGTGTCAATAAAGATCTGAAAACAAAGGGAGAAGATGACAGTTGCTGATCTGTGGGGCTGTGTTACAGCTGCAGCTGTGTGCTGAACAAAGACAAGCCTCTCCCCTCCCAGATCGCTTCCCGTGCTGGGTCTGCTACAGATTCCCTCTCCGACTATGTCACAGCCCACGCCTTAGTTACACTGGGGCTTTTGTCAGCTTGGTGTCTGGGGGCAGAGGGAGGCACCCACGGGCCTCCAACACGTTTTCTGAAAGCCATTTCCCCTCTTGTACACCCAACACACGAAGCGGGAGGCGATGCTGCGGGGCAGGTCCTCAGCTAGCAAGAGCTGACAGAGCTCTAGCCATCTCATCTAACTTGAAACATATTGCCTACAATCTGACTTGAAGAATGGACTACAAAGAAACTCCAGTTTGGCTACTTCAGCTTGATTTCACTATTATGAATGTTTGCTACACAGGCAAATAAGGTTTACAGTAAATTCCTTTGGAGTGACAGAGACTTGCTGCCAGAGCAATGTTAAGCACATGCAGCATTTCCTGTTGAAGTTTCCCTTCTGCAGGGACTGTTTGTGCTGTAGAAGGAATCTGATATAAGCTGTAACCTTAAAAGTATAATTAGGAATACACAGAAAACCCTCCTTTCATGTCATGGTTTAGTACGAAGCCAGGCAGGCTTCAAAACAGCAAGGATTTCTGAATAAGTCAGATGATCTTTGATACTGTCTCCCTGGCAAAGAACTTGTAATGACAGACAACCAATTTTTTCTCCAACTTATGATTACCATTTAGACTCCTGTGCAAGGATCTCCTTTACTCCCAAGGGCTGCAGAGCAACTGTGTACTGGAAAAGTACAGAGATATTTTAGCTTTTGCTAAACCATCTTTTGCAAAATGGGTTGCTGAACTCATGTATTCCCAGTGGCCTCTGTGCTCTGCACTCATGCAGCCCGGTGGACTTGGTCACTGGCAGGCAGCAGTCCTGCAGTCAGATGGAGAATTAGACCAGGATATGTAATTTGAGTCCAGATGGACATTTTCTTTTTCCTGCACCCTACCTTTAGCTGCCTGTATTTTGTCTCACCTGTTCCCTGCAAGACACTACCCCAGTGGACAATTTTGTTACTTAAAGGAGCAGTTTAGCAATCTTGCTGACTTTATGCACAGCTAAGTAGTAAACACTGGCTCCTGCGCCTAGAGACCTTTAACATGACGCATTAACTTCCCCAATTGTTTTTGACTTTTATTAGAAAACCTGCCAATAAAATATGGAGCATTTGGTGGAAACCAGCAAGCGTGCCAAGCCAGAGAGCTCACCTTCCTGACCCAGTGGGGCATGGTGTGCGTGCTGGGGGAGCGGTGGTGGGTGTTGATGACGATGACGGTGATGATGATGGAGGCGATGACGAACACCATGGTGAACAGCATGTACTTGCCGATGAGAGGCACTGCGCTGGATGTGGAGGGAATCAGCTCCACGATGACCAGCAGGAACACGGTCAGAGACAGCAGGACAGAGATGCTGAGAGTCATTTTCTCACCTGTCATAAAAAAGCCCCCGCCCAGGTCATTGCTGCTCCTATCATTCAGTACAGAGAGCGTTTTTTTGAGAAGCAGGATGTGGGTGAGAGCTGTTCACACAAACACCTGTGTGCATTTGCAGTGCTATCATCTCTTTTGGATGCAGGCATCTAAAGCAGTAAGTAGGCTGGGCAAACCTGAGAGCATAACATCAGCTCCAGCACTAAGGTGGGAATTACCAGAACGAATGGGCTGAGGTGTGGCTGGTGGACATTTTTACTTGCTAAGGGCATTTCGTGGGCTCTGCATTTTGAACAATGCAGCGTATGCACCTGATAAGTTCTTGCTCTGCAGCCTGCTGAGGGTTTGCTTCACCTTACTCTGTCTCTGGGCTGAGAGAGCAGACTAAAATCACATCTGACATCAGGTCAGCTGCTATATGAGATCTCCTCGCATGTGGAGGATGTCAAAAATTAATTATAAAACATGATTCACACTTTTTAAAATCCAGTTCAACTTGGTATAAAGTTTTCCACTAAAATAAATGTATCAAGTACTTCTTAAGAAGGGGCTTAACTGAAATTAAGTGGTATGAAAAGCTGACAAAAGGCAAAAAGAATGAAGCAGAGGAAATGGTTGCAGGGAGCACGAGTGGCTCAGCAGAGACAAAGGAGGCCAGAACAGGTCAGGATTACTGTGTCACACGAGGTGATGTGTGTGAGAGCAGGTAACGAGCTCTCTGCTCTGACACGATGCAGAAGGGCCTCTGTCACCCCTTTGTGCTCATTTACTGCAGGCTGTACTAACACACTGACTACCTATGGCAAAACATAAAAATTATCCAGCTAAATCTTTATAAGTTTGCAGAAGTTAATGGGATAGATAGTCAGCAATTTCTTTGGGAAGCACCCCAATTTATTTATATCAACAATTTCAGTTTTCAGCAAGTATACTTTCTTTGCAAAATATTTAAAGCCATTAATTTCAGTGGAAATGTCCAGTTTTAGTATGCATTGGCCTTCAATTGCCTGATGATTTCAAATACTGGGAATTTCTCAGGAACTTCTTAGAAGAGCAATTCCTATGGAAGTAGAATGAATAAATTTACATACCTGAATCCGTGGGTAAGTAAAAAACTAACCCTGTTAAAAAGGAGAAGAGCAGGCAGGGGATGATGACGTTCACAATGAAGTAGAGAGGCAGGCGCTGCATGAGGAAGTGGTAGGTGATGTCCAGGTAAGGGGTGTCAGGGCAGCAAGCGTAGTAAACCCAGTGCTTCCAGCCACGGTAATCCTTCATCACCCACTCCCCACTCTCCATGAAGTTACTCAGGTCTGGACGATCGCTCTCCTGGCAGCAAAACACCCAAACAAATTCTTAATACCAGGTATTCTGAACCAAAACAAAACTCAGCAGGTCTGGCTCAGGAACAGGATTCCAAGTAACTCATGCACTTTGTGGGGTTTTTTTGTGAGTAAACAGCTCGACTATGTTATTTTGCCTTAGAATATCAGCCTCTACACAGCATTCAACTAAATATTTTACAGAAACAGTCAGAGATCGTAGACTGAAAAAATATTACAGATAGGAGACGTACCTGAGGGGACAGGGAAAGAGTTCTTGGCAATGAAAAGTCATGAGCAGAGAAAATGCACCCCCTCGAAAAAGCCCCAAACCCAAGAAAACAAACAGAAGCAGAACAGGAAGCACCGTTAAAAGTGGTGCAAAGCTGCCAGAGGACAGACAGGAGACTGTTAGGGCACAGGGATAATCTGTATGCAGAATTTAGGAGCCAAACCAGGAAATCTTGTGCTAGATCTACAAATAGAGAATTTTCTATTTTACAAGTAGGGTCTGCTTGTTTTTCTAGTCAAAACTAGGTCATATTCCATTCTAAATCTGAGATTTCTCTAAAAACATATACAGGTCTTTGCTGCTTTTCCCAATTACAAACTCCTTGCTTACCGGGTTAATGACAACCATTGTACCATCATATGTCCAGGTTCCCAGCTTCATACTGCAGTTCTGCTGGTCAAATGGGAAGTGCGTGACTATAATTTCACAGTAACTCTTAAAAATAGCTGGTGGTGTCCAGGTGATCAGACCTGTGTGCTCCAGAAGGACTTTGGTGTATTTTACAATGGCAAAATCACCGTCTGCACTGCAGAAGGAACAAGGACATTAAAAGCAATATAGGCAGCATAATCAACACAGTCACAAAAGGATTTCTCTGGCTGCAGGTCAAATGACTCCCCAGTGCCTGCTCCTGGAGAAGCTTACTCTGAGGAATTGTACCCACTGGAGATGTGAGTGGTGCCTGCCACAAGGCAGAGCTCTCCTCCCTCCCTCCCTTGGCAGCTGGCACCCCTTACTTGTTGTAAAGAACGAGGTCTGGCCGCCAGATATCATCTGAGGGGATGCGGATTTTTTTTACGCCGCCGTAGTCATCTGGATTCCATTTGAGGTTGACGTCTGTCCATTGCTGAAGAGGGAAGATTTCAGCCCCTGAGAGCCTCTCCCAGCACTGGGGTTAGTTTGAGTACTTCCCAGAAACAGCTCCTCCCTTGCTTTGGGATGTGCAGGTAAGCATAAACTTTTGGGAGTGGGACCCCCAGCTCATTTTTTAACATTAACTTAAATTTTGGTTTAAGAAGCTTATTAAAAAAAAACCAAAAACCCAAATCCCAAAAGAAAATAATACAAAGATAAATATATCAGAGGCCTTCTGTTTGAAATACAAGCCCAAATGCTTTTCTTAAGACTCTTAGCATCTGGAGCACTTTATTCTTAAGATCTCAGTAAAAAGAAATGCCCAGCTATCTGACCCACATGTCCAAGTTGACCCCAAAAGTATGGGAGTGTAATTAATTCCTGGCTGTGTCCAGTGCATCTATTTGAATTAGATGAAATAGTTAAGAATATTTAGCATCACCTGTTTCAGGCGTACGTTGGTTGTCACAATCTGATTTACTTCATCCTTAAAAAAATGAAAGGGAAAAAAAAAGAAGGCAGTATCAGCAAGCATCAGGATTAAAGGATAAAAATATTTTGTTTAGAAAAACACCACCATTTGGCACAATCACATGAGCCAGTGGCTCAGCACCGCCCACGTTCATTCCGTACCACGCTAATGAGCTGGATGAGCTGCAGCCCCACGGTGACGACGACGGCGTCCCGATGGTCCTCCACAGGGCGCACCACCTTGTTGTAGTTACTGAACAGGTGCTCCACCAGGCGAGTCTCATCTTCATAGCACAGGCCCAGCCCAGCTGCAGGACAGCAGGGGTGGCACCCGTCAGAAGGGGCAGGGAACAGGCCACAGCACCGTCAGTCGGAGGCTGGCATGCAGGAAATGCTGCCAGGCAAGCTTCTGGTGTGGGAATAACACCAAGCCCTCCCTGTGACAATGACCTCCAACCACGAGATGAACAAATCCAAACAGGCAGGATTGTGAGCATCAGACTGATCATCCTCCAGCCTGAAACTCTGCTAACATGCACTACTTATGGGCAGTTAAACACAGAAAATATCCAGTCCCAGGGATTTCTAATGTTGCCTTTTCCACCTTCAATTCCACAGACCTTCCTGTGACAGTAACATTAAAGGAGAGAGGGCCAAGCACACCAGTCACTGAGAAGGCATCTCCACCCAGGTTCCTTGCATCCGCAGTCAAAGTGGAATCAGAGCTCTTCTCTACAACAGGAGTTGCTCAGGTTGTGCAGGTGGTGAGAGGAGGAAACCACTCACTGTGTGAGGTGGTCCATGGACAGCTCTGCCCACAGGCTGACTTGGCTGTGCTGTGCCACAGAGCCTCAATAGAAAAAAATTCGTAAGTGACAAAGGCAGGGAGCAACCCTGTTCCAGTGGACCTTCACAGTGTGCATGGCACTGCAGTGCCAAGAAGCAAGGGCACTGGAAAACAGATGGGCCCTGTTTCCAGAAGGCCTGTGGCAGAAGAAGCAGGCACATGATGCCCTCAAATTATAGCTGCTTCACTGTTACAGGGGAGGAAAGCTAATTGGGGATGTTTTTGTATGTCTCCCCTCTTAAAATGCAGTGAGAGGAACACAACAGTTGAACCTCACTGCAAGCATTTTTGGCAGACTGCACCCTTGTCTCCCCTTCTCTGTTGAATCCTGGGCCACAGAAGTCAACAAGAATTTTGCTGCTGACTCCAACCTAAGCTAAGGATTTCCCCTGGTTTCCTAACTGACTTTTCACCAACTCCTTTTTATAAATATACAGCTGAGCTGAGATTGCCAAGGATTCTGCCTTGGCCTTGTCCTGCCATGAGATTATATTAAAATACTTGGATGTCAATGGGAAAAGCTGTCTGTTGCAGACAGGCACTGATTGCTTCCTCTACCAGGAGGCTGAGTGAGGGTGGGCAGGAGACATCTTTCAATTTTTAAGTTATGATCACAGCATCACATCTAATTGAAGCCCTATACTATATTAATCTAATTAAAATCCTTTCACATTGCTCCTTTTTGGTGTGGCTTGGTAGGAATTTAGAATACTGCTTGAACATTTAGAAAAGATTTTAGGATCACAAAATATTTATTCTTTTAAGGGACAGTTTAAAAAGAATTATCTTAGTACAGCACATGCAGCTGCAAATCAATTCTACCTCCTTGTCAGTCACCCCACAACATATTAAAGCTTCTTGTAATGATTTTTCACATTCCAAGTCATGCTTACTAGATCCTTTCACATATTCTGAAATACACATAGCACTAGGGCAAACAGGAGCATGAAAAAAAGATTGCAGAGAGAAAAACAATTAAACACAAACTTCTTCAGTTCAAAATATCTGCTGCCTTAAATTACAAATATCTGAGCTGCTACTAATGCACTCCAAAGCTTTCCTTTAAATGATTTGGTGTGTTCATAAAACCTCACCAGTAGGACAGGCTGCTCTTGAAACACACGCTTGCTCATGCTGATGTATATGCAAAGCCCTGGTCCCACACACTCTGGAAGGAGAAAAATCCCCCTTCAAGGCAATGCCTGGAACACCTTTACCTGTGAAGATGAGGAAGAGGAGTACACAATGGACCTTCATCATCCTCTTGCTGCAGTCATACAGATGGAAGCACACACAAAGCACCTCTGATGTCTCTTCAGAGGGGGCTGTGCTGCCTCACCAGGGTGCTGCCAAAATATACTCACCAGGGTATTGATTTACAGCACCTGTTCTGGGAATGACAGCTGAGGGCCATTGCACCACTGGGCTGGAAATGGGAGCACAGTGTGTTTCACCCATCAAATATCTTCTGCAGTTTACAGAAGGTCATTTTTTTTTCTAGGTATCAATGTGATCTATGACTTACTAAACAAACACACACACAAATAAACTAAGAAAGAATTCTCTGTAAGTAACTGAACATCTTGGTGAGATCTCAGAAACTTTTTTGTGAACAGAACAACTTGCCAGGTTTAAGATTTTGTTCCCAAGAGACAAAAGAGAGCACAGTCATTTATTTCTGATACCAGCATACAGGCAGCATGCTGGGAGGAGGCCACTCCCTTGGCTTCACAGAGGGGTGGGAAATCTCTGAAGAAATAAACAAATATTCTCAAGAGAGATCCATCTCCTTGAGTCTACCAGGACTTCCTGGTAGAGACCCCAGCTTGAAAGCTATTAACTAAGTGAGAGAAGACACCCTGATCTGCTGGCTGCCACCACCTCTATGCTTAGTGAACTGAGAAAGTCAAGTGGTAGAAGCATGACTAGTTTGATTCTGTACCAGGGCAGATCCAGTGGATTTCTGTAGGGTATGCAAGTGCTTGCTCTTTATTGCCATAAATCACCTGTAAAGGAGTGAAAAGTTATGTGTTTGGTAATAACACTTGGTCATTTATGCTAGCAAAGAAAACAAGAAACAGAGGAGAATTATATATATACATATACACACACATACATACACACACCTATCTACCTCATATATAGACAATTATCTACTCTGAGCTCAACAATATCACTCAGGAACAAAACCTTGAGAGAGAGAGTCCTGTGAAGTGCTCAGCAGCATAAGGAAAGCAAGACCGTCAGTTTCTAGGACAGGAGATGAAGCAAAAAGGAAAGATATCACTACAAATTGTGAATGTTCTTTGCAGTTCAAGTAATTTGGTTTCAAAAGACTTGGAAGAGACCCAGGGGGAAGTGACAACAACATCCACAGTGCAAATTGACTTCTGTACCTGGAACAGACAGAGAGTATGAACTGTCAGTCTCAAAGAAAAGCAAGAGAGAGCTTTGGTAGGGTCTGTAGAACCCCAAATGATCTGGAGAAGACAGATTTGGATTAATTTGCTGTGCCCATGCGAAAAAAGTAGAGGGCACTGAGGGAAGCTTAGAGTTAACCAAGACACTTCTTCGCAGAGTGTCTGCAGTGGAGTTTGGTGCCACACGAGTGTCTGTTTGCAGGGGTTTTTCTGTATTCAGAAAAAAATAGTTTGCTAAATAATTTCATACTATTGAATGTAGGCACACACACTCCCCATAAGAAGTCTGTCACTGAAGTCCCAGAGTCACAGGTCTCAGGAATCTGGGGTGGTGTGCTGGGGGTATGTTGCCTAATGCTAATGGTGCTCTTGCATTTTTTCTCAGGCAACTGCCATGTGGAGATAGGACATGGCACTGGGTGACCTGCCACAGCCATTCTCACAGTGTTCCAAATTCCCTTCTCCAGTAAACATTCCCCACAAAAACCTTTCTCAGCTTTGCCTCTGGGTGACACCAGATGTACTTTCTATTTCTGCTGGATAGGCTTTGTGCTGTCTGCCAGCTGGCTTGGTGTTTCATGCTGGATGCCTTTATTATTATTTTAATTATCTTTTTAATCACTCTCCCTCACCCACCTCCCTCCACTAAGCATTCAGCCTCTGCATTTACATTTATCCTCCAGTAAAAACTCTCCATCTACATCACTCTGGCCTTGTTCCTGGCCTATTTGTGGCCGGCAGCTCCCATTGTTGCAGCGATCTTATTTCAAACCCGTGTCTGACTGCTTCCAGCCTTTATCCCAGGCCAGGCAGCTGCCCTGGAGATACAATTGCACGGAGGCAATTGTGGGAATGCCGACCACAGCCCTCCGGATCCTCTCAGGGTCTCAAAGCATTCCTGCCCACCCCAGGCCGGGCTGCCGGGTTCGCTCCCAGACAGAGGAGAGCGTTAGCACACTGGCAGCTGACAGCTCTCGGGTGACAGAAGTGTCTGTCCCTCCTGACAAGGTCTGGCTCTTGGAGCCATCAGGGTGCAGAGTGTGTGGGGGCCCCAGAAAGTCTGCAGCCCCAGCAAGGCGTTATTCCTCTTGCAGCCGAGCCCCCAGCCTGGGAGCCAGCCTCCCCTGCCTGGCTGGAACTCAGCGCTCGTGCTGGAAGAGGAAGGAGAAGGTATTTGGAGAAGGCCTTTGGGGAGCAGCAGCCTGGCTGCAAGAAATGTTCCCTGGCAGAGGCACAAAGCCTTTAACCTTGCAAAAAACCCAAGGCAACCTGAGCTACTGCAGTTAAATATGGACAGAGAAGTGAATGCTGCTTGTTGTTAAACTGGGGAATGTGACCCATCATGACTGAGGTGAAAAAGCAAGGGAAGGGGCTGAGCTGCACTGAATTTGATCCATCGCTAGGATGGGTGTTTTTCTTTTTTCCTTCAGAGTACTCAGAGAATTTTTTGACAAATGTTTCATTCCCTCATAAAACCCCCTTTTTACATCTATCTTGACTCCAACCCTTTTGGCTTGTTTTTAGGAGCCCCCACCCCATCCCTCAGACAAACCCACTACCCACTGTGCTAATGGCAGATCAGCTTCATTCAGATCGATTGGAAAGCAGCAAACTCGCTGCTTGCTGAATTTAGGGCATTGCTCCTTCCATCCATGTACGAGGAACAAGCCCTGCCAGGGCTCCTGCCCGGAGGAAGTCGGCCGTGAACAAATACTCCTGCAGGTAAGTCTCTTTGGCAGAGTGATACTGTGCAGACACGGTGAAGGTGAGCAGAATACCTAATGGTTTTGACAGTGAGGAATACAAGAACTTTAACTGAAATTTTTGTCACAGGGTTGCGTGCAGAGAGGCAATGCCTGATGGAAGAGAGCAGGTGCCAGAGGCTCCAGCAGACACACGGACGACAGGGCCTGTGGGAGGGTGGAGGTGGTGAGAAGCAGAAGCAAAACTAATGAAAAGAACAGAGAAAGGTTAGCTAGTACATCAGGGAAATTAAAGGAGTGAAAAATTAAAATAAGAGCACTGTCCAGCAGTTTTAGCTTTAGTTTTCAAATGCAGTATATACCTTTTAAAATGAATTTTTGTATCAGGAAAAGGGCATTGTTGGCGACAGTAGATTATGGCAGCTCTGAATAAGGCAGATATAGACAAGTATTTGTGCGTTTGCCATGTGTTTGTTCCCAGATTGCCCTGGTTACACTCATGGCACACCTTCCCTCTGGAAGCCCGGCCGCTCGGCTCCATGGCCACCAGATGGCAACAGCTGGATGAGGGGATGAGCCGGCACACGGGAGAGCAACTGCGAACTGTCCCTGGCAAGGCAGAACTGGGAGGAAATATTTTCCAGAAGAAATTAATTCAAGGAATTAATGGCAGTCTTGAGATGCTGAAGGACTGTACTCACCTGATTTATTTCAGCGCCCATAAGAAGATGCTAAGCAATAATATATGTGTCAGAACGTATTGATAGACAAGATTAAATTCCTCATATCAAGAAACCAAAGTTGCAGTTTTCCACACTCAGACGTACCTCCACCAACCCACAAATCTGTTTTATCCCCATGGATGTTTGTAGCAAATTTGGCTTCAGCACATATTTTCTTTGTTTTCTATTACATCACCCAAAGGAATTGAAAATACCAAAAGCTTGCTCATATGTGGTGATTTTAACCTCTGCAATTACAGAGCTTTCATGCTATGGCAGAGACATGGTGCACAGTTACCTAATTTAAAGGATGCTTCTGGAAAGAAAAGAAGAACCTGAATCTGGAAAGAAAGAGAAGAAAAAGGAAAAGGTCCCCAATCAAACAGAGAAACCATAATCACAAAAGACATCATTAGATCAGTACCACAAGTGTTAATCTAAAGCAGGTGAGAAGAGACACTGCTTGCCTTTAAACTAGCACTGGCCCTCATGGTCACACTTCTCAGACAGAAAGGACACTGTCAACAGAGGCTTACATACCCACTTTGGGCAAGGCAGTGCCCAAAGCAGCAAAAATGAAGACAGGAACAACTGAAAACAAAACCAGGAGAGGTGACATGCAAAAGCTGAGCAACCACAAAATGTCCAAGGAACAGTAAGCAGACTGCAGAGTCACACTGCCTTTTTGTTATGGGAATGCCAGGAAACCAGTCCTGGAGCTGAACAAAGTTACTGACTAGAGCAGTGGCAAATTTAACTCCAGCTGACATCCCTGACATGGCTGCTTCTCAGGTTCCCATCCAAATACAAGGCTTATCTCTGGGGCCAAGGTGAGTCATGCTGGAGAGCCAAACAAGAAACAAAAGAGGACAAGTCCATTAGCTGTGAGAATTACTCTGCCCTGCTCCTGTGAGCTGCTCTGGCAGCACAGCAGCTTGTGTGAACCATGCCAGAGCAGTGGGGATGGCAAAGGAGCAGCTTTGCTGGTCCATCCCCTCAGGAAGACTTTCTTGCGTGGCAGGACTCCTGAGCTACTCTGCTCCTGTGGTCAGGAAAATCTCACTAATTCTCAGATGCAGCTAGGTGACACCTGTATTTATTAAAGGCTCTGCCCTTCCTCAGCAACACAAGCTGAAAAATGCACTCGTCTGGCACAGACCACTGCTGCTACCTGTTCTGAACTTTGTAATCACTAGCCATGAGTTTTCTCTCTGCAGCTGCAAAAAAACTTCACAAAAGTCTGGCAGCTGATAGTAAAACCAGGCAGAAAGGGTGGTCTGGATGTCAAAGCTGGGAACCAGTTCCACTGCCAGCTCTGCTGCATCCTGACAGTGGAAATATCCAAAGCAAAGTTTAAATGAGTGTTAGGCACTGGAGTGCTCTCCTAGGACTCTCTGCCTCTAGAGGTGACATTATTATATTTTAAGTGCACATTCAGATGCTATTTGTAAGTATATAATTGAGTTACTAGCAGTGCAGAAAGTGAAGCTCAGCATTACCTGACTTCTGGAAATACATGTATCATACCCCTACTCCATTCCATACAGTGACTTTCAAGAGTGGGACCACAGGAGCATTTAGCCTGAAGTATTTCCCTGGATGCTCACATTTACCTGCCTAAATGCATCTGTCTGTTTCTAAAGGCAGATGATTCTCCACTGGAGTAACTGCAGAGCAGATTGTTCAAGTTTAGCTTCACATAAAAGCTGCTTGTTCAGCTCCCAGGAAGTCTGACACATTTTGGCCAGTATTCCATAGTTCAGAGTTTTCCCAAAGGCATCTTGAGGGGGGCTGCACTAAACAGCCAGTGGAAAGAAGGGGTGGCAATGTAGGTTTGTTTTAATGCCTAAAGCTGCTGCACAGATTAACAGAGCTAGGCCCTTCTCTGATTGCTGCCCACAAGGATATAATTGACAACAACCCTTTTGCAATGTCATCACTCCTAAATACAGAATAAATCCTGAAACATGGAGCGCCTCACAGCACATTTCCCTATAATCCCAGTTTATGGGATGAGAGCATAAATATCCATCTGGATGTCACCTGCTTCCCATGGGGCTCCTGTGCCCTGGTGAAAGGAAGATGTGCTAAACTATCCCACATCACACCTTCAGTCAGTGCAACTAGGATCAACTTTTGTGATCCTGAGAACACCTCTGCAACCCTGTGAGAGGACCACAGTACTGACCTTTAGGATGCAGGTTCTCTCCTTGCTGGTATGATCTGGATAAACACATATGAACAAGTTTGTTTTATTTTTAATTCTGCCAGTAGGCTGAGTGGCAAAGCCCTCTCCCTCCCCACAGGGTGCTTCCCCTCCATAAGCCCTCGCTGATCCCAGAAAACACCACAGATCTCTGCAAAGCATCCCTCTCAGCTGAGGCTGCAGTGTTTGCTCTTAAAAAGTCAACATCTACCTCACTGTGCTACCTGAGCCTTCAGTGTGTTTTAAAGCAGGAAATACCACCCTCTAGCCATGCTCCCAGGGACAGATTTCTACTCCTGCCTATAACACACTTGGAATTGTTGATATGTGCTTTACCCGGGACTGACCTCATGCCAAGTACTCACTTTTATTGCTTATTTTGGAATCTTTGCCAACACACACAGAATTTTCTTGCTAATTAGTGGAAAATACTGACTTCTGTGGCTCCTGGTATGTAGCTCTCACCTATCACACAAAATTTATTTTGCCTCCTTGGCAGCCTGCAAGATCTTGGCTGTGTTAGACAACAGGGAACTCAAAAGCTTGTGTTTATAATTGATAAAACAGAAAAACAAAGATATACCTTAAGCTCCAGAAACACCTTCAGAGTGATAACTGGGTCCCTGCAGGAGGGTGGGGGCTGGCAATAGTGAGGCACAAGTGGGCGGGCCACTGAACAGGGGTCAGGGGTGGCTCCCACTCCTCTGACAGGCCCATGGACTTTTACTCAGCATTTCACATGAAGAAAAATTCCAGATTTCCCTGCTCACCAATATTTGGGATTTGACAGGAGTTCAAAACACCATACTCAAGGCAGTTGGGAGAATATCTTGGTAAACACACTCCACAGCAGGGGGAGCAATGTGAGTGTAGCCCAAGCTGTGCAGGAGCCAGAGGAGCAGCCCCACAAGAGAAACTGGTGCTGAAACAGCGAGTTCCAGTTTAATGATTCCTAACAAAGTCTAGCTTTGGATTAGCCTAATTGTGAAATTCATCCTCCTAGCAAACAAAGGCTACATCTACTTAGCCCTGGAGTTTGCACACAGCCTGCGTTCACACATAAAAGGTTTCAGCAGTGAAGCACAGCACAGCAAGTGGCTTTGTGGTGTGAGCAGCTTAGCAGTGTCCAGATGATGCACGTCATTCCATGCAACATCCATCCAACCACACTGCCTTCACTAAAAAGAATATTCCATGTGACCAATTTCCCTGGTCACTTTTCCTGGCTACTTTAGGTAACCAGTTCTGAAGACTCTTTATCTTCCCTTTCTTCTCCTTCTATGCCCCCTGTACTTGCAGGACACTGGTGATGTACTGGGATGGGTGTTGGGAAAGCTGATGTGCTGACTGCTGGCTCTCCAGGAGGGTTATGACAGCAGCAAAAGCCTCATCCTTAACACTATTAGCAAACTGACAATAGCTTAGGTGTGAGGCTAAACCTCACATCAGAGCTGCAGGTCAAAAAGGGAACATCAGGGGGGATTTTCCTCCCACCAGTGTAAGACAAAGTCAGGTTCCTCCTAATGCTGGGGGAGATTTCCAAACCAAGGATGGACACAGACCACTGAACAAGCCAGTCCACACTTTCCATGGCAGTACCTGTGACTCTCCTTTAGCTTTCTCCACTGCCAATATCCTCACCAATCAATGCCAAGCCACTCCTTTGCTGCAGCTTCAGACCAACCGTTCTTGATTTAGGCTACAGAGAGAGAACTTCCAAATCAGCTGTGGGCAGACCGGAACTCTTTCTCCAATATCGGGCATGAAGGAGCTGTGGAGATTCAGCATTGCACTGTATTTGAAATGACTGAGAAGAGTGACCATTTGCATTGTTGAGCATGGACTGCTGGGGTTTGGGAGTTTTTTGACCAAAATTGAAACCCAATGCATCCACTATACTGTAATGCATTTGGAAATTATGCCTTTTCTCCAAATGGCAAGGAAAAGTACTTCCAGGAGAAGCTCAAAGTTTTCCATGAGGAAATGTCAATGCAAATTTGCAAATGTCAATGCAACAGACCTTGCAGCAGCTTGCAACAGATGTTCCACCTCCTCCACGTGTGTTTCATCATTGGCCTCTGCCTATTTTAAATAAAAGTACTCAGCTGGACTTTAAATCTCCCTTTTTGTGAGATATCTTATCCTACACCACATTGGTGGTGTCTAAGTCACCTTGCAGTAATCTCAGTGTACCTGAATTCCAGTAGTTTAGTGCAAGATGTCATATGAGAGTTGTTGCATGATATAAACCATGTATGTCCAGCATCATGATGCTGGAAAACATGAAAGGGGATAAAAGAACAGATAACAAATGAGAGGAAACTCCCCCCTTCCATTTTTTGAGAACAGAGTAGGTGCTGGATTTGAGCAGTGAGCAACAGCATTGTGCTAAGTTTTTTTGAGTTTAGTGAGTGATCCTTCAAGCAAGCTTTAGGACACACTACCTTATGACTATTAATCTACAAAATGAGTAATTTTAATAGTTTATACAATCCTATTTGCACTAGTGACAGAGTTAGTAATGAGACATAAATAAAAGAGACAAAGAGAAAAAGCTTAACATTCAATTTCTAGTCTTGGTAATAAGAAAGAAAAGTTACAGGCAACATAATGCTTGAAAATAAATCCTGGTTGGCTGCCAAGTACATATTTTAAAATAATGCCTAATTGCCTCAGGAAATACATTAATCAAAGGCTCCCAGAGGCCTAAGAACTGTTTGCTCCAATTGACCAGGGCAGAGTACTGATAAACACCTGATTAATGTAAGGAGCTATACATGTCCTTGAGACAAAATACATGAGAAATAGAAAAGGACATCTAAATAAAAGATCTTAAACAAGTTCCTTGAGCAGCTTACTGACATCACTCTTGGGAGAGATCAAAGAAAAATGTTACTCTGACCATGAAATCAGCAAGAGACATTCAATAATCACTGAATCATGCTGTCCAAATTGAGATTTAGAAGGAGGCATCAAGAAGAGTATCTCTGGGGTGGGCCAGGTCATGGAGTGAGACAATCAGGCCAGCATGAAGAAATGATCAAATTATGCAAGGGCTCTGGTGAAGAGCATAACTCCACATGTCCATGACTAAGGCTGGGGAAGGATGTGCTGGAGGACTGAAGAAGAGCTGGACCCCTCAATGCTCAGGTAAGGCTTCCCCCTCTCAGTACATCAGCCTGGGATCCTTGGAATCAGCTGGAGGCAGAGCTCAGGGTGCCAACCAGCCCTGAGCTGCAGGGAGGGGACCCTGGGGAAGTTTGCTGGGGGGACAGTGCCAGTGCCACCCCAGCCCCTCACACCCCAGTGCCAGGCACAGGGCTCCTGCCCTTTGCTTGCAGTCCTGTGGCAGAGCACAAGGATCTCTTCTTGCCTTGGTTTGCTCAGCAATCCCTTTGATGCACCACGCATGTCCTGGCCCTCCTCCTCGTGCATTACATAAGCTTTCTAGGGCTGAGGTGTAGTTGCTAAGCAGTAATTTTGCACGACTAAAAAAGAAAGAATGATTGCTAGGTTCACTAAGTTTTTTTCCCCAACTGCAATATAATTATAGCTATAATAAAAACATTGCAGAACGTTCATCAGCATGCAGAAATTAGGTCAGGAACAAAGTGAGTATATCATACATGCCTTTTAGAAGCCTTTTTTCCTTCCTTTGCCATTGGAGCCAGAAGAACCAGAGAAGTTTTTATCACATCTAATCATAAATAACAGGTTTTCCCATCCTGTCAGCTAACCTGACATTAGCAGCAGCTCATGTTTTTTTTCAGAAGGCAGATTGCTTCCCTCATCACAGAGCTCTCCTAAAGCATCGCCAGAGGTTCCCTGCCTACAGCCTCTGCACTCATTGTTTTCCCTGAGCTCTGCAGTCTGAAATGGGGATGCCCACTCATCCCCCCAGTGGAGAGCTGTAGTTTAATCCCTTTTTTCCCCATCTTTTTCTGTGTCCAACTGCTCTTTGGTAAGGTGTTGCCAGTGAGCTGGCTCCAGTGTCTCTGCTGAGCTGTTCACAGGTACTGGAGACAAGATCAACTGAACTAGAGACAACACTTATTCCTTGTGGAAATCAATTCTTTCAGAGAACAAATCAACTTGGTAATAGCCCTTGCTTCTCATAGATCTAGATTATTTATTCTATTGTCACTTAATTAATACAAATATTAAAGATACCTGCTTTCTATCTTTAATTTAAAAAATCAAATAAATGTAACTTAAATCATGCAATTCCTTGTGTCCCCATGCAAAGCATCTTCCTGGTTAGCAAAAATAAATATCAAATTCATTGCAAAGACAATGTTTTTTTCTGCACTACCTGTTTAAATGATTACCTCTCAGGAAAGATCAAGGTTTCATTACAATAGTAACAAAAACCAGATTAAAATGGAGGCTTTTGCCTACACACTTAATAAAAAATTGCACTTAAAGAGAAAAAAGAGAAGTTACTGCATGCAGACTCCTGGGATTCCAAGTCAAGAAAGCAGTTCATTGGCTGTTGGGGTCCTCCAGCCCACATTCCTGATCCTAACACAACACCTGTTACAGCTCCGTTCCATGGGGGTGAGCAGGGTGGCTGGCAGACTGTGTCAGCCTTAATAAGTTGAATATTGATATTATCTGGTGTTAAACACATTCTGAAGCTGTATCATCCCCTGACATACAGTTTCCTTCATAGCCCATCAGAATGTGAGACTGGGGAGAGCAGAGGGTGTTGATGCCAGCAGGGCCTGGCTGCCTGCCCCCGAGCTCCTGTGCTGCAGCTGCTGTCACTGCTCACGGGGGCAGCGGGGCGTGGGCGTCAGGGAAAAGCTGCATTTCTTGACATGGGATTTGGATGGTGGGTTTATTTACTTTTGGGCGTGGGCAGTTGTAGGGCCTTTGCTTGCTCTGGCTTTGGGTTTTTGTACGTATGTTTTGTGTGTATGTATCTGGCCTTGGGTTTTTGTGTGTATGTATGTTTGGGGGTTTTGTTTGTTTATTCTTTCAGCAGTGATTCCCCATTTACGTTTTCCTCCTTTTCTGCAGAAACTTCCACTATTATAATCATCTGTTAAACTGTGCTTGAGAGGGGGCATCTCCAGAAGGAGCCTGGTGCTCAGTTCTACCTAACAAACCTTGTTTGCCCCGGGCACTGCATTCACCATCCCCCGAGCAAATAAATCTAGGCTGGCTGTTTTCGGCAGTCTTTCACTGCTCCACCCCTCCAAATGCAGCTGAAAGCACCTGTAGCAAAGCAAGGGGAGCAGCTGTGTCAGCAGCACCCGCCTGCTGTTGCACCCAGACGGAGAAGCTGGATATTTCACACCAGAAGAAAAGGTAATTATCCTAATTACTGCTATTTACTACGTGCTTCCTGCTGTACGCAGTCGATAAGGGGAACTCCAAGTACCGAGCGCAGTTTTACGTGCACAGCGCTGGGGAACGACAGCCGCCTTTTGCAGGGGTCAGCCCAGGGTTCCTCTGGCTCCCCCAGGACACGGAATGCCACCAGCACAGCCAGAGCCGCTTTGGGAAGAGAATGCTGCTGACACGGCTGCCTGTGACGGCAAGCACAGAACGGGCACTGCAAACACTGCAGGGCAACACCCCACCAGCATTGCCTGGAGAAAACATCCCTTCTCCTGATCACAGAGCTGAGGACATCCGAGTGCTGCCAGGGGCTGAGAGCTGAGTGCAGTGACAGGACGCTGCAAAGGGACAGCCACAGCCACTGCAAGGGATGCCCAAGAGAAGGCAGGAGTGATGGATGGCCTGAGGAGCCACCCTAAACACAGGGCTGAGCGAGGAAATGCATCACCAAGTGTCGGAGGGAGATACAGCATGTTTAGGAGTTGGCTTGGAGCAAGGTAGTGGTGAACGTGTGGCCGCTGGAGTGCAAGGCAGATGTGACCGAGCAGCATATGAGCCACTCCTTTTGGCCTGGGGGAGAAAGGCTGTGGTCGGAGACATAGCTTTCCATCTGTTGCAGTTCATTGCCATACATAAAGTGATAATGTGCACTAATTAGTACAGGAATTGTAACAGCAAGCCGCTTTTAATACTACAGATGATTGGGGAAAAAAACCTCAAACCATACTTTAGATTCCCTCAAAACTTCCCTCATCCTGCCTCCCCAGCAGCCCCCAGCCCAGATCAGCATTCCCCACGTGCTCACCAGTGTACACCCCCAGCTTCACTTTTTCTTTCCTGGGATCCTTCAGTCCCCAGCTGAGGAGAGCTGCACAAGGGCCACCATCTCACCTCTCCTCGCCAGACATGCAAGACAGGGTGGGCAGTAGGCACCTTACTGTTGTCAGCTGTGCTCACAGCACAGCTGGTTCTGATCCCTAGGGGATTGATTATTCCACCTTGTTCTCCTGCTCCAGGTGGTGTTTGCAGGGCAGACTGAAGTGCTTGCACCGGAGCTGAACATTTGAAGTGCAAAGCGAGTGTTCTGGGGTGTGTCTGCATGTGAAATTCCATGGTGTATCCATCTACAGTGGGCAGCTACAGCTGTGTAACTGTAAACTGCCATTCCAGTTCATATATAGGCAATTGCAACAATAGCTATATTTTATGAAGTAGTAGATGGCTTGACAATACTTTTCTTGGTTTTTATTTCAGAGTTCTGAAGCCTTCTTGAGAGGCATTTTGGACAAAGAAGAATGGAGTTTTAAAAGTAGGCAGGAATTAGTGGTAAGCTTAGCAACATGTCAGGAGCCAAAATACTTTGAATAGTCTTGTCAAAACTGGTAAAACTTTAACTCATTTCCTTAAGTCAGGGTGTTAAAGTGACAATGTAAGAAATGAAACAATCAGTATTTTTGAAATAAGTTCGGTAAATAAAAATAAATAGCGTGATGTTAGAGTTCTAAAAGCAAAATTTAATAAATTAATATATGCATGCCAGATAAAAATACAAAATTACAATTGAAATAGCAATAATAATAAAGGAACACTGTTCAGTATTGCAGATTTCACTGCAACCACCATAAACATCATGAAGAATTACTTAAAGTAACATTTAAAGTACAATTTTGTTTCTGTTAAAAACAAATTACTATATGATGAAAAAATGGAAAGAAACCCAAGAAGAAATCAGCCCCAAAAGTGAAAGAGAAGAATATGAAATGTCAATAAATATGGCCATTTCACATAAGTCTGCCTTCTTTTTAGTATCAGAAACCAATTACATAGAACAAAAAAGCAAATTCACAACAGGTTTACACAGAGAAACATGCTGAATTACAATCACAAACTATCCAGAACAAAGATGCTGCACCAGTTCAGTTGTTTTCTTCATGGAATGAGTCTCACCAGAACAGGGAGAACAGGGAGCAAATCATGCAATAGCTTTAGGCATTTTGTTTTTTATTTTAACATGATAAACACCCAGGATTACTAGTACTGGAAAGTATGTGTTAACCTTTTTCAACATCAGCTGAATGGCACTACAGAAACGACAAAGAGTTCCTTCATTTTTATCCTGAATACATCGAAAGCTCTAGCAAATATGGAATTCAGTGACAAGAGCCATTAAATTACTTTAAAATATTCCTTCATCCATAGAACACTGTTGCTTCCTTTTTTATTACAAAACCCCCAAAATATTCAAAATAAAATGTCTTCATTTTTTATAAGCATCTCCACCACAAGTCTCTGATAGCGGATGTCGTTCAGCGCAGCCATCGCATCCAGCTCCGGCGCTCTCATCAGAGTTGGTCCAAAAACTATGCCCAGGTTTTCTGCACTCATCAGGTTTTCCTTTTCATGGAGTGTTACCCTGTAAAAAAATCCCCAGTGATAGTGATTCTCACATTTCCTCTGTGTCAGACCACGCCTGGATATGGTTGAAAATCAGGGAAACTGGACAAAAAATGTGTGCTTTTCCCCAAGGAGAGGCCGCTGTTTCCAGCAGGTCACACTTGGGAGTGTCAGGTGAAACACTTGGGAGTGAGTGAAAGCAAATGCTGTGTGGGTTTGTGGTGAGTCAGTGTCTGTCCTCAGAGCACATAGACTGTGCTCACTTGCCCTGCATGAACAAGTCCTTTGGTATAAAAATCCTACAAACTCAAGGTTTTTCTTCTGATTATCCCTTTCTGCCTTAGTTTTCATTTGAAAACAGGTCAGACTGATGTTACCAAGTTGCTGTGTCTTCAGTCTGTTAGTATTCCAAATAAAGGAGCTGTGTCTGATTACCTGAATTCAGCAGCAAGACAATGGCCTGTTGAGCAGCAGAGCTCCTTTTAGCAAAGCATTAAACAGTTTAAAAATAGTGAATTTTGTCACCTTTCTACCTTATCATTCACCTACACCAGAAATAGGATGGGCAAAAGCAACTTGCTAGGTAGAGCAGCAACAGCTAATCTTGAACAGGATAAGAAAAAATGAACTTCACACTTCACAAGCTGTAAGGGGGACTTTTTGCTCCTCTCTCATCCCTTTGTCCATTTTAAAACATGCATTAGAAATGTCATTGAAATAAAGGGACAAATCAGGCAGAAACTCAGTAGCTGAATTTTGCCTGAGGCACTCAGCAGAGTCAACACAGTCCTACTTGTAGAAGAACTACAAAATGAAAAGAGGCAGAAGAGAGCTTAAAATAAAGTAGTTTTTCTAAGGAAAGGGAATGATTCTTACATATTTACAGTAAGTTCATGTTACTTGAGAAACTAAAATGAACACCCTCACATGCCACCTCGGTTTTGCATTGCAAGGGATAATCCCCTGTATCTGAGTTTTGCTGATGTACACAGTACCACTCCTGCCACAGGCCCTCTCCAGGATTTGGTGGGCCTTGACCAGACTTTTCTGGAGGTGCTAACATGGCCTTTTGGTAAAAATGAGTGTGGCTTAGAGTTCTTTGCAGCTGTTCCACCCACCTCTTCAGATGTGCCATGAGATACCGTAATGTTTCACAGTGTGCAGGCGGCAGCAGCTTCAGCGCCTCGTGGAGAATTTCCAGCTGTTCATCCGGATCCGTGGTTTCTGAAACACAGATGTTCAACTGTCACCACATGGACAGCCACGATTCACACACAGAAAGGCAACAACTGGTGGCCAGCACACGAGATAGGATCTCACAGCTCTGCTGGATTACTCATGGAGGATTTGTCTGTCCAAAGAGGTGCTCAGAGAACCATAAGGATGTGACTGGTTTTGGACAAAGAAAACTCCCCAAAGCAAACTGCACTCCACTGAAAGATTCCCTGCAGCCTACTAAAAAAAATCCTCTGGCAATCCTTGCTGACTGGTCTGGTTTTGCACAAATAATCTACAGGTGCAACTCTGGGAGAGCAGAAGGTACTGGGAACTTTGCCATCGGTGCCTTTGGCTGCCTCCATACGACTTGGAAAAAGCCTTCTCCAAAGGAGCTGTAAGGCCAGCATGCAGTCCTTGTCTTCTATCCACAGCTACCTCACACCTTTCCTGGTGTGGCTGGTGTGAACACATGACAGAAATGCTTCAGGCAGCCAGGATGTTTGTGCTTGTAGACCCACTTCTGCAAGGTCAGCCCCTAACGTGGCACTGGGATGAGTGGTTATCAGCTTATGAAAACACTCAAAACTGACAACTCCAGAAACAAATGACATCTTATTTCCATAAACATTTCCATAAATCACCTTCTTTCTGGCACCATAAACCAAACAGACTTTAAATAATCACTGTCAAGTACCCAGGATTCATGCAAGCTACAAAAGTGATGTAATCCATAATGTGTGATGAAAAGGAAACATTCCTGGTGACAAAGGCAAAGGAAAATGTAACCATGCTCAGGGAGCATCACGCAGTCAGGCAGCAATGTGCACTGTATGTTCAGTCCTGCAACCCTTACTAAATTGGGCATGCAGGGTAAGAGCTGATGGGACAGCTATAAAATGAATAGGACAGTCCTGCACAAAAAGGAGAAAAGGCTAAGAATGAAAAGCAGACAAAAACTGTGTTATACTTACTTGCAGACTCTATAAACTTTGGGTAGGCATCATACGTGATGAGTGGAATTGGCAAATCCCTGAAGTACAGTTTAAGTGCACCAGTGATAATATTGATATCTTCATACATATTCACAGAAATATCAGCTTTTTCCCCATCTGTGTGGAGAAGGCACTGATATTAAAGCCTTGGAAATGTAAACAGATGTAGAGCAGCATTCCAAAGAAAAACAGTAACTTGGTTAAGCAAACATTATTGAAAAGGAAACGATGACAGATTTTGGCTTTTGTAAGTGAAACAGTTACTGGACTGTGACATTCATGGTTTCAGGGTGAAAACCTTAAGCATTTTATAAAGTAACATATCTTTTCTTTGTTTCAAACAATTACTAAAAAATACAGTTTGGCTTTTTTTAAAACCTGCCTGCCTGATCTTGCAGTATCTGTGTTATATTAAGGTGTGGATGTTTAGCTATTTTTGAACACACTGCATTGCAAAACAACACATTTATCAACACTGAATGAGATATCAGGGAGTCTGGGAAAAAAGCAAAAGGCAGAAAACCAGCTTTGTCCACAGCCCCCCTATTTTATAGGAAAAACATGTGTTCACCATTTAACCACAACATACTACCTACTCCAAACTGCAGAGGACACAGATCCAGAAGTTGGCTTCTCCAGCACATCCCCACCCTGCTAATACTGCAGATGTTGTCTGAATCAGTCCAGTCCTCCACACAAACAGGAAAGAGAGTTTCCAGCATGGATTCTGGCCTTGATTTCTACTGGGATAGAGGGACTGCAGCTGGAAAGCCTTTAATTTTCCCACTGTCTTTTCTCAGAGAGAAGAGTTTGTTCTCAGTGACCTTCTTTTAGTCTGTAATAATTCAAACTTTGTTTGCACTATTGCATTCATCTTATTATTTTGGAGCTTTCATCCAGAAAGATGGATTTAAGTTGCACAGCTCTCTTAAGGCACTTCACCACTCACCCTCTATCCCTCCCCCACCCCTCCGAGCACAGTTTGACTTGCAAACTAGGGCAGTAGTTCACAAAGCTTTGTCCTTTCCTACACACATGGTTACTGGAGCACAGATACTGATGGAAGGAGAAAAGTAGATTTTTGTAATAAAGGCCAAAGTGAAGCTGATGTGCTTTTCTGATGGGGCATCTCCCCTCCTGCCAGCACAGCCGTCGGACTCCTTCAGACCACCGGGGCAGTGGAGCGTGAGACAGAGGCTCTGCAGAAAAACTGTATATTTTATACATCAGCACCAAGTTCCAGCATGAAGGAAAGACTGTACCTCTGTCAAATGCCATTTTGACATCTTCAATAAGATCACTAAATCCTGAGACTCTGTACAGTCCTTCAGAATTAAGACCTGCAATGAACATTTTAGCAAGATTAAAATTAGTCTGTATTTTCACAGTTGCCTTCCACCTGGTTTGTCCCTTTGCAAGTTTTTCATTTAAGGCAAAAAAATCAGACATGCTTTGTAAGCCTTATCAGGTTTTACTTCCAGAATGAAACCTTATCCTGGATTTAACCCTGACCATTGCAGTAGATGCCTTGTTCTATCAGCACTAAACTGTATTTACACAAATGACTTCAGAGCTGAAGGAACATATTAAACTAATTACAACTCATTTAAAAATAACTCAGATTAACATACTTGATGATCAGTCATTATTTCAAAATGAAAACAAATACCCTAATGCTAGAAAAAGATACTCAATGTGGACTAGGGGTACTAGCAAGAGTGAACACATTAATATTAAGCCCCTTTGTTTTGCCATGTTCACTTAATTTTTAAAATAAATATATTATTGGAAAGATAGGCACTAATACGTAACTACAAAGCAGCAACTGCCCATTAAGCAATTTCTAACCATAAAATAACGCACAGTATAATATTAGCTATGCAGGGTAATTGGCAGTCATAAAATGTCTTGTGCAAATCTGTTTTGAGCAATCATACTTCAGCAGAAACCCAGATGACCCAGATCAATCTAAATGGATTATCAGTAAAGCAACAAAAGTCCATTAAGGATGCCTTACCTCTAGATTCAATTTCCCTAATGCACATATCTACCACCATTGGTCTCTTGGTGAAGTGTGCTTTTACTAGTGTGGTAAGGTCACAGCTGTACACTTTTTTGACATGCTTCAGGTCTGGTTTGCAGTCATTTGGGACCATCTTGGAACATTGCTTGTGCACATTTAGACCACAATCTGAGGGAAAAAATGGAAACATGATTAGGTTGGTGTTTGCTGAAAATGTATCCTGAGATCAGTGCTGTGGAGTACAAATGGCTCTGGCAGGATCTGACCTCAGCTTACAACAGTTACTTCTCTTCAGGGCCCTTAACTATCAAATGAATACCTGAGGTAAGAACAGCCCTGAAGTCAGAAGGATTTCCTACCCAAGACATTATTTCTTTTTCTAGAAGGTCTAACACAGAGTGACAAGCCTTCCATAGATTTTTTCAAATCAGGAGCTAGGGGTCAATTATGTTCCCCACCACTATTACACACATTGCTGTCACAGCAAAGACTTTTCTCCCAAGTTACTGGGGATTTCCTAACACCTCCATCTTCAGTGTAGTCCTGGATCTGGCACTTTAGACATCTCCTGGGCGAGATGAAGGTAGGGTCTGGGTTACAAACAGGCTACACCCCTCTGCAGTGAGCTGGGAAGACAGTGCCAAAACCTGAGCCACTTCAGGGACTTCTAAACTCTGGATGGGTGTGGCAGCCCTGCCCTGCCCGGAGGGGAGCTGACCCCTGGCACTGACCCTGTGACTGCTTTCAGTGCCATCTCTCCTGTTCTGCCAGCAGACTCCCAGGTGCTTGTCAGGAAACAGCTGAGCCCAGTGAAGGTGGCTTCCACGCTCTGGTGTGCACTTGGGAGGCACAGGGACTCTGTTCTGCAAGCATCCCTGCCCCTTGCTGCCCTGCCAGCCAGAGTGCCCTGCACTGTCACAGGATTAAGAGATGTAGGAGCTTGAAGGATCAATGCCTTGATGAAAATCTGTACTTTCTTCTCTCACTGCAGGACTGGATATCTATCTACTGAGAACCCCTTCGTATTTTGTTCCTGCTGATTTTGCCAGTACTTGTACTTTCATTAAAGCTCCAAGTTATTTGACTTAGTTCTTTATGAAAGAGTAAGCCCCAGAATTAATGGCTAAGTTTAATTTCCACTAAGTCAGCTGCAGCCTGCTGCTAAAAACACTCTGTTTACTTAAAAAGGCCTATAAAGCAACCAGATTTGTATCTTAGGATCCTCTGGTTACAATTAAAGTTTGGTATGTCACCTTCAATCCATCAAAACTTGCACAGATCCTGATCCAGATGACAGGGCTGATTAGAATTCTCTTGAGGTATTTGTGTGCAGGAGTGACCTCCCATCCTCGTGAGGAGCACGGGCAGGGAGCTGCAGTGCTGAATTTCCCTCCTGGATGTGATTCTGCTCTGTGGGCAAAGCCACACAACCCAAACCCCTGCAGACACACGGTGTCCCTGAGGGTGCTGGGCCCAGCCTGGCTGTGCTGCTTTGCCCCCAGCTCTCCTGGGCTGTCCCCAGCAGCTGCCTGGTCACAGGGACCCTGGCTGGGGACAGACCCCACTGCTGCCCCTCCCCTGTGGGCAAGAGTGGTCACTGGACTCCTCAGCATGGGCAAAGGCATCTCGTTCCTGGCAGAGAGGGAGCAGTGACAGCCTTGCTTTCACCTGAGCACTTATTTAAATCCCACATTCAGTCAAGTGCTCCAAGACCCCAAAGTGACCCCAAAGTGACCACAGGCCCAGCATCTCCCTACCTGTAGTTTTTGGCACCAAACAAAGAAACTCTGAACCTGCCAGCCAGCACAGGCAAGGGGAGCTCTTTCCATGCTTTAAATACCTGTACCCTGTGCCACATTTTGCCTGAACTTGGGAAAACCAGGTCTCTCTGTGCTTTAAATAGGAAACCCATGCTTTAAATAGGGAACCCACAGCCACTGAAATGTGTGACCTGAGCCTTTTAGTGAGTCACTGCTCCACCTATAACACTGCAAGGAGAAGCCGTTCTTGCCTCCTCCAGGTCTTGTAGAACTGAATCAACAAATGTTTGTGGAAATGCACAGGTACAATTACTCTTCTTTGGTGTAGGGTTTGAATACTGTGTCATTAGTAAGACCAGCACTTTTGAAAACAAGGAGAAAAAATACTGAATAGGTGCTATTAAAGCAGTGCTTTCAAAATAAAGACAAAATTGAGGAATAAAAATAATAAATAGTCAAATGATTAGAGACAACATCTTAACACACACAAGGGGAAGCAAATTGAGACCACATAGGAAATCTTAAATCTTGACTTCCTTTATTTAGGAATAAACCATAACAGTGCAATAACAATATTTACAACTGCAAATATAATTATTGTACATACAATTCCTAAAACTGCCTGAAGAACCTCTTGCGACAAGCATGAAATACCTGTCTGTCAAAAATGGTATCTACAACACTGGAATGGCAGCACCTCACTAATGGGAACTCATGGAGGATTCTGTGAGTGAAAATTAGCTGCTTCACACAGACAGCAATATAGCTCAGAGTTACATTTCTGGAAACTCAAGAATCATTAAGAATAAAATACACACACACACACAAAAANAAGAAAAAACACATACTCCCAAGTATCTTACACTTGACTTAAACCAATTATTTCTTTGACTGAGATCATCTTAATGATATTTATATACAAGAAAGTTTCAATTCATTAATATCTCAATTTACAGAGATGTTTTCATTGTGAAAATCTTGCTACTGACAGTAATTGTATTATTGCTAATCCCTCAGAGTCAGACAAGCTTTGAACCTGACCTCATTAATCCCAGAATAATAATTACAAATGCAGAAGTCAACTTTTCTCCTCTCTCTTTTGTTCTTCCTTTGCATTTGATTAGATTTTATGTACCAACTTAAGGGCTCAAGGGCTTATCAACACTCCTGAGAAACATTTAAAACCCAGAAATACTTCAGATACCTAATGTGTAAAATGTGTGAGCCTTATGTCCAATATTATTGGGCTGTGTGGTGTCCTTGTAATAACTAATGCTTCTTACCACTTGTGTAAGCACAGAAAACCATCTTACTTTACCAATTTCATATCAGTAAATCTATGAAGGTCATTTCAGTGAATTTGCATCAGAAAATGGTATTTTTTCCAATGAAGAACCTGAAACTCACCAGTGCTGTGCTTCCTGAACCAAGTGGGCCTCTAACCCCAGCTGACAATACTTCATAAAAGGCAATACATGCACGTCTCAGTCACTTCACTCATCTCTGGTTCAGCTGATAACTAAGGATGATATCTTGCTAACTCCACCAAGGTAAAAAGCACCATGGCAGGAGGTCAGTCCTCCTCTCCACACAGCACTGGGAATGTCCCAGTTTTGTACTTAACTATACTCAACTTACTTGTTAGTACTAAAGGACATGAACTGTACTGCAAACTGAACACTATTATATAAAAAAAATAAATAAAAGTCCTGTTCTCATTGCAGATCCTTTGAAAAGCCATTATTTTACAATCAAGTAGGAAGGAAGAGGAAAGCCAAGTCCTGAATCTCCCTGCATGCTGCTGTGGGGTAAAGTCTTAGGACTCCTTTCCTTGTTTGCACATGAGCTTTGTAATTTGGCTAGGTTCATTAAGACCAAATTAATTTAATTTCAAACTGAGGGTCTATTTACTTTTCATTATGTCAAAATAAATACAGAATAGCAGCTTTACTCTGGATCTAAAGGAACCAGGAGCCTTATCAATTTCTTACAGAACCTGCTGGCTGGTGAGGAGCTTCAGAGAAATCCCCCTAAAACATTTTATCTGCTGAAAAATCCTAGAATAATATAAGACTCATGTAAAAGATGCAGTCATGAGCTCTTGCAGGTCAATAGTAAAACTTCTGCTGACTTTGGTTGATCAGTTTCACCTTATAGAGATGATTTCTTAGAAGTAGAATTCTAAGTCACTCTTACAGTGCTATCAAACTGTGGCCACCTATCAAATATACCACATGGACCAAAACCAATGCAGTCATAAATTCAAGAGTTTATAGGAAGTTTGGAAATTTAAGGAGGGTGCACAGAAAGAAATTTTAGATGACAGGTTTGAAAGTCGGTGATAAGCTGCCCTGGCTTTAACAGCATATTGATCTAGGAGTTCAGATGGGCTGTGACATTACTTCTATGAGAAGTAATAAATTCAAAACCAGCGTGACAATAGTTTCCTATGATGCCTAGAAGAGGGTTGGTAATGTTATAGAAACAGCTAATACTGATGTCAGTCCACTGGGCTAAGAGAACAAATAATATGTTCATATTAAATGCATGAGCAGAGCCAAAAGATAGATGTACGTTACTAGAGCCCCATGAGCACACATTATAAATAATTGCAGAGACTAAAATATACTTAGCTGTCGGTTTTTGTTATACTGTTGATTTGACTTCAGTCAGTTTTAGATTTCCTTTGGTTTAAGATTTACTGGCTAACATGGCTGCTGATCATGCTCCATCGGAACGATACCATGTGCTACATACATCACTCTAATTATGTGTCCGAGCTATCCCCCCAAAAATTGATGCACTCTATCACTCTGAGAGCAGCTTTAAGAGCAAAAGGGTAGATTTACATTATCTGCAAGAAGTCTTGGAAGACTCTTCTGAGGTTTGTGATAAGTGTAGGAGGGTGGGAAGCATGGAGCTGCGGTGCTGGCAGCAAGCGTTGCCTTGGGCTGGTCCATTGCAGCACCCACCAGACACGGCAACAGCCTCACACCTGAGCTGACACAGGAAGACAGTGGGCTCTACACAAGCACAAAGTACTGGCATCATTCCTTCTTGCAAGGATGAATAGGTTAGAAAGACATTTGCTTGCACACATCACTCATGAACTTATAGCTTTCCTTAAAAAATTTAATGCTCTTTCTGTAGCAGAGGGAGCAATAGTTTCTGTTTCCTGGGATGCAGCGTGTTCCAACATGCAAAGGAAGGTAGCAGCCCCAGTGGCCTCATGGGCTGCACTCTGTGCTTCCAAGCACAATCCAGTGGGGTGCTGTGAAGGTCTGTCCTCCTCCTCCTCCTCAGCTGTGTGGCTGCAACTTGGGTGGCCACAGTGGAACTGCCCCAGTGCCTCAAATATATGCTATGTCTTCATCTGCAATGCACATCTGGAAGCAACCCTGGTCCCACCAGAGCCTTAAGCCACTTCACTAAGCAGCCCCACAGCAAAAATTGCTTCCAAACATAGGAGTATGCTCCCCAAAATCTACTTACATCCACACCACTGTATCATGCACTATTTAAAATACATTATTTTAAGACAGGAATTTCAAGAGGGCAGCTAGTTACTTGGCAACAAAATTACCTAATGCTACTGAAAAATCAGGGCTGATGAAATGAAAAGAAAAAAAGCCCATTGTACCAGTCAATATTCCCTTATCTCAAATCAAAAGAATACTTAGGTTTGTGTCTCTGTTTAGTGACAGTGGTTTCATTTTATGGAAGTTTCGAAAGATTAGAGTCAGTTTGTTCAAGAACTCCCCAGGCTTCCTGCCACAACACGTGCCTACCTCCTCAACAGCTCGCTGGCTGGGCCACTGGCTTGCTCTAGGCTTCCAGGTCTGTGTGGGCTTGGAAATAAAGCTGCTTTTAGGACTTACAGTTTCAAGAATATATAGCTCCAGAATATCTTTCCCTTGGGAACGGTTCTGAAGCAAGGCTCTGCTGTCTGATTAGCATTTCAAAATTGCAGAGCTCGTTCCTTGCAGCAACACCACCAGATCCTGAGCTGGTGGAACAGCTTGTCAGGCAGCCCATGTCTCCAACAGCATCAGCACCTGCTGTGCTGGGCAGGGGCTGTTGTCCAGTCCCCTTCCCACATCCCTGATCTCTGTGGCTCTGCTTTGCTCTTTGGGCCTTTACTGGGCTGTGCCCAGCATTCTACAACCAGCAGAATCTGGGTGCTCATCTCAGAAGGAGCTTGGATGTGTTTTTAAGGCACAAGCGTGGGCAGAAGGGAAGCTCTTCATGACTGAGCCACACAAAATACCTTGAGAGTGGGCAATGTGAAGAGAACACCTTGCCTTTCCCTTTGCTGACTTGAGTCACAAGAGCATCAGCTGTTTTTCCAGGCATGGAAAGTGTGAGCACTCTGCCTGCTCAATCAATGCCTGAGGATGGACAGGCTCCTTTGTGCTCTCCTTCATCCTTACACAGCAATGAAGCAACACAGGGCTGTCCAACATAAAGCATTTCATAGCAAGGCAAAACAACTAGCAAAGGAAATGGGGCAGCTGTACATCTTTCACTCGCTGGAGAAGGAAACGGATGAAATGGGGAAATTAAATGCTTAAACAGTAATTCACAAAAGAATCATGCTTTAAGACTGTACTTTAACTCTTGAGAATGAACTCCTATATCTTACTGTGGTCAGGGCTGGCAGCAATATTGCTTGGGTTCTGCCAGTGGCAGCTGGTTATCTGCACACTGATGGTTCAGAGCTGCAGTTAATTTCTATCAGTTCTTTAGAGAGAAGTTATCTGCTCCAAGGAAAGCAAAAGATACAAAACACTACATGTGTAGCAGGCAGAGATAGTTTGAAGCAAAACTATTAAGGCTGCAAAATGGTGCTTTGTGTACAACCTCAGAGGGTTGTGCCTCCTGGTGTTACTAGAGCAGGCCAAAATACCACCAAAAGCATCCAGGGAAATAGATACATCAAAAATTATCTTTAAGATAAGCTAATTAATGCTTTGTAACTAGCCTGTTTTAAAAAAATCTTCTGATTAAACTGCTTATTCATTAAGAACAGGCAAAAGGGTACAGAGGAAGGAGTTCTGATGGGCTGGATACATGTGGCAGCTTGACAAATCTACTAATCTGCCAGTCCACTTGGGTAGCACACAAACAGCATCAGCAATGCTCTAGTCTCTGAGAACACACTATTCTGGTAATGCTACTGCTTGTTACGTGTTGTATCATTCATAAAAAGAACTCCCTGGTGCACATCTGCAAATATTCTTCGAATATTATTATAGTTTCTCTTCTGAACACATTCTGGGCAGTGGGATGAGCCCGGTGAACATGGGAGAGCTTTACAAAGGAAGAATGTAACTAAGAATATTTTTTTCTAAGTTCATGCATTACATTTTGATCTGGGGTAAAATCTTACTTTGTCATTAACTTCTACTGACCTTCAGTGTTTACACAAAGTGGTGGCATTATAATTTCAAATACTTCTTCAATCATTTCTACTTATAGCAGAAGCTTGCAGGAAAGCACACTAGAGATGGACCATGCCATCAGAAAAAGCAAATTCCTCACATGCAGATGTGTCTTAATCTCATAAAAATTTTAAGGGCCTGTGGTTGGGATGCAAAAGTTGGAAGTATGACCCCCTGAGGCAGTATGGCAGATATTTATTATAAGGATTCTCTCTAAGGAAGCAAATCTGTCTTTAAAGATGCTGACGAAATAAAGACCAAATTTGAGAGAATGACATTTAAGGAAAAACTATTTCTTTTTTGCTCAATACCTCCAGCAGAAGTCAGACTACATACTACACCCACCAATTAATTTCCTACAAAATCCAAATCCCAGACATCACCCCAAGCTCTGATTTTGGAAGACAATGAAGTTCTTCTCATGTTTGGTGGTCTGTATTAATCCCCAAATGTTTGCAGTCCAGATAACACCAAACATCTCATTTCAATGAACAACCATCCATCAGGTCTCTGACGTGGTGCCTTCTGGTTACCTCTCATTTTTAAGGAAGGAAAAGACATAGTCCTCCTTCTCTGTCTACCATAAAACCTGAACAAGGGTAAGTTAGGGAGAATCCACCTTCCAGGAATTAATAATACAGGATTGCACCTGACAAGGTCCTGAACACACTCAAGTCTGTCCTTTGGCAGAGAGACAGACATTCAGCCATGCTGGACTGAAACAAAGCATGACTCCAGTTGAATTTGCTAAGGCATCATTGGTGGTTGCTATGGCATGTGCTCTTATGAATGTTTAGTTCTGGCTGATAATTTTTTAAAGGATTGGCTTCCTTTGTGTAACATAAACCATCAGCCATTAGAAATAAGCTGTTTTTTCCACTGGCTCTTCCTCCTTTCTGAAATGGGTGACATTTATCTTTGCTGTCTGGTCTTGGACTGTGCTACACTTCTTTTTTTGCATGTTTTTGTGCTTCTGCACAGAGTAGGTTTAAAAATGATTTAGAGTAGCCCACAGAGTAATCCATTTCTATTTGTTAAAGTTATTACTTCTGTACAGCAAATAGAGTCCTCTTGAGATGTGCAACTGTTTGCTATAAAAAGCAAATGCTTTAACAAGTACAAAATTACATATGATCCATGCGTTTTTTCTCGTAGGTATTTTCAATAAAATGATTATACAGACCACCAAACAGATTTTGTGGATTTCCCTGAAGTGGCATTGAACCCCACTTGAATTCAAGTGGGCTGCATCCTGCTAAAAGCTGTAATTTTTTTTTTTTTGAGTACAAACGCTCTCTGAAGAGCAATGGCCTCATGTGGCTCCTGGTTTGCTGTGTTTCATTGTTTCCATATTAAAATTACTCAGTTCAGAAGCAAATTTATTCTTTTTTTTTTAAAAAAAAGCACTGTAAGGCCCCATAAGCTTGGCCAAACTCACACCACTCAAGCCTGAGCTCCCCTACATGTACATTAGCAATGGCTGTGCAGGCCCTTGTTCTGTGTCTGTGCAGCTCCAACACTTCCCTGAAATGCCCAGATTTGTGCAGCTTCTGGCTCTGCTGCCTGCACAGCCTCAGCTGTGGGAATGGGCACACACTGCTGCAGCCTCACCCTGCCCCAAACCTTTGCTGACACTTCAGCAAGCATCGTTGTACAATTTGGGATTTTAAAATACAAATAAGAGCATAGAAACTACTAGAAGCTACTAACAGTGACGTGAAACCTCACACAAGACAGAAAGCCCTAATTATAGTTTCTGAACCTATGAAGTCATCTAATACACATATGTTCCTTACACTGCAAGGAGAATGGATACATGCAGTACTTCTTACCATCCTTATAAGGAGGAAAGAAAACCAGATTTTGGAAGCTTTCGGAAATCCACAATTTAGAAAAATCCGCATAAACCCAGAAAATCAGCTCTACTTCAGTTAAAAATACTAATGAAAAAGGCAGTACAAAATAATAAGCACTTTGGATTTAATTGTAAAAGCTTTATTTCCACAGTACCATGCAGCATTGCAAACCTTCATACCATTTCTTTTTATTGTTTTTCTGGATCAAAGTTACCTGACATCGATCTGAAAAATACTTGCTATCTCTCCTAAATGCCCAAATAGAGGAATCAAAGACAAGGAATAAAGATGGCACACTTACTGATTCAACTGTCATCAAAAACATACTAATCAGAAAACCAAAATCAAGCTTCCTCTCCTAGCACTGTACACCCTGTATAAAATCAAGGGCAGCAAAAAGCAACAATCTTCACTCACAAATGGAGGACATGGCTGCAATCCTGTATTCTCAGTAGAAGGAAAATACTGAGAAAGGAAATGCCATTTTTACATAATCATGTCTTAAAACAGAGCTGCACTCTCTAATGCATCCTGGACAGTGCAGACTCTAATGGCAACAACAAAATACTGCATTCAAATAGTTATGGGTGAAGAATTGAAAAATATTTCAATCCTATGTGGCTAGAAATGATTTTAAGTATTACATTATTTTACCATTCTGTGATAAAGAGCCTTCTTATTTGCTTGAGACAAGACTTCAGAAAGCTTTAGACAGAGCAGATTTTCTTAAATTAGCTTGAAAATTCAGTTTCCAGGGCAACGTAAGCAGGTCTTCATACATCAACATCTCTTTGCACCATTTTTATAAATACAGTTTGCTAGAATGTCATAAGATACTTTTTAAATACAGCAAACTATTTTGATCACTTTAATCCTTTTCTTTGCCTTTGAAAGAAAGCCGACTGTCCTTTCCTTTCAGAAGAACCTTATCAATAAAACTGTCAAACGGTTTTTCTTTGGAGAGGCTTTATCCCAGAAATGCCTGCAGTGATACCCATGCATGTAATACATTTCTACCAGCACCTGAATGTTTATGTAACATTTCAGTAGGCATCCCTTATTCATCATCCCTTTTCTTACCCTCTTTTCACTTTGCAAGAAGGAGATGTGGTTTAGGGGTCTATGGCATGCTGGGAGTCAGCTGGTTCATATATAAAATTAACCTGAATGTCTGTTTCACAGAAGCCACACGGAATTTGCTGATGGCCACCTTGCACATCAAGATCACCAATGACTTTCTCACACCTACCAATACATGGAATGCTATAAAAGAAATAAAGCTAACTATGCATCTATTTTCTCCTCCATTCTAAAAGGGTGGGTGAAAAAAAATAATCTTAATGATGATTGTCTCCCCCCTGTGAGGGCTTGAGGGGTGCTCTGCATCACTCCAGTGAGTTACCAAAACAGGTACCTGAAACCATCAGCAGCAGAGTAGGTACCTCCCCTCCTCCCATTGGACAAGGAGCAGACTGGCCAGGGTGGAACAGGCTGCACATTACAGAGTTACAACATGAGGAATGACTCAGGAAAAGAACACTGCATGACTGTTACCTGCACATTTTACTCCCTGAGCAATGAGGCCCCACATGAAGTTGGCACAGTATTCACACCAGTGCGGGCCCCTGAACGTGTGCACCTGGAAGATACAGCAGAAAGGAAAATTACAGAAAATGACCCAACCATTTCACAGATATCAGCATCAATGCATGTAAATAGAATTCCTCTTCTTTGAAGGTACCACGAGCAGTTTCTGGAAGTTTCCCTTTATCGTGGCAGGAAAGGAAGAAAGGAAATAAGAAAGATTTAACAACCATTAAATTTGCAGATGTGTGGAAACCTGAGTCCTCCATCCTGGGCCATCCAGAGCAGCAGAACTGGGTCTGGGGTGTCTGCTCTAAGACCAGGTCAGAGAAGTAGGCATAGCCCCTCTCCCACCTCTTGGCATCCCTCTGTTGGGCAAGAGTCTGGCCACAAGGCAAGGCTTTTGCAACAACTGTGCAAGAGCTCACTTTTCAATTTCAAATGCCTTCTGCTATGGCCTTCCCTTCATAAGGCACTGTGTGAAATGGGTAGGGGGTGCAAGGTTTCACCTCACATGGAGAGTCCTGCCAGGCAAAAATGCCACACAGAAATACTGTAAATTTGCCTAGAGACTTTCCAGTTTAGAATAACTCCAACAGGAAATTAATTTTCTTCAGACTAATGCTATATATTGAAAGTCCAAAAATGTAAAAAAAGAATCCACTGAACCAGGAAAAAATTCAAAGCTAAAGAAGAAAAAACCCCAATGCTGCTTTCATTCCTGGCTCACATGCTTGTTACGAATCCTGCAGCCACCATTAACTGCTTCTGATTTTATTGTGATAAAGCTCCTGCTGTAGAAAACCACAGGATCCTTTACAGAGAAAATCATTACTTCCTTAGCCAGCGTAAAAGGCTTTGAGCCACTATTTAGAATAGACAGGCTGAAAATAAAATTAGTAGCTGATGATCATAAAGAAATTAAATTTGCAGTGAAATACAGCAAAAATGCTTTAGGCTGAAGTCACTGGGCTCCTCAGAGCTACTGAGCGGGTACGGGAGCGAGCAGTAACCTCACGTGTGTGCAGCTCGGGTCAGTGTGCAGCAGGGGAGAGAAGGAGCTGGTGGAAATGTTTGTTCCTGCACACAGCTCTGGCCATGAACACTGAAAGGCAAAGTGTCCCCCATGCCACTGATGTAAGGGGCAGCTGGGTCCAGCTGACACCCCACAAGTGACAATGCAGAGCAGCACCCTGCAATTCAGACCACAGCTCAGTCCTGGCTAAAGGAAGGAAGGTCTGCAGCCTCCTGGGCTTTCAGTACCCTCTGGGCAGCAGAGAGACTGCAGACAGGCTGGAAAGTTACTCCTGGATTCACCAAGTGGTTCACAGGCAGGTCTGTGCTGAGGCCCCTGATTGCCTGATCCAAAGTGAGCCCAGGCTGCCTTTCCCCAGCCCTGCTGTCCCCAGCCCTGCCCATTGTGTTCCCATCCATCCCACACACCTCCATGTGAGATGTGCTCCACGAGGCCTCTCCTCCCTGCAGCTCTGGCTGACTTCCACAAAGCAAACGATGACAAGACTGTCAGCAGCTGTACTCTCCATTTTTTTTTCCCTCTCACCACGAGGAGATTTTTCACACCATTCGTTCTCTTACCCACCTGCACTACCCACACCTTTAGACTTTCTTCCTCAGCCTGGTGCTTTTTATTCAGGTTTTTGGCAGTGTTCCCTTCCCAGAATAAGAACATTTTAATATCCTCAAATAAAGCATTGCGCTTTAATGCCTGCAGGACTAACAGAATTTTTTTTCAGGGAAAAAAAAGCATCATTTCAGTTACCATCTCCTTTTTTTTAAATTTTCTGGGGGGGTCAATTCCCCCTGAAACATACTTCTTTAAGATACTTCTCAAAAATCCTGCTGAGGAAAATTGAAACTAAATTGACATTTCAAAAGTCTGGGCAATAAAGAATTTCTTTTCACAGTATTTTTCAGTTTTGTAATTGTTTTGGTTTTAGTATCCCTGATTGCACAAAGGAGAAGAATTTTGTTTTTTTCTTTAAAATGCTGACTGACATTAGTTCTTTCTAAACAAAAATAATTTTTATCCTGCCTTTTGTCTCTGTGGTTGCCGATTTCAATTCATCAAACATCAAATCCCTGTGAATGTGCTATTTGCTGAAGCATTTTTAATGCTGTCCTTAGGTGTTGGAGTCCCAACTTGGCTTCTCCAGAGCCATCCCCAGTGCTGACACTCACTCAACCTCAGATGTCTGATCTCTAGCTGGCTGTTTTAGCAGTGAACATTCTTCCTTCTTGGTATCTCGCTCCCCACCATGGTCTGCATGTTCCCATCTCCTCCTAATTCTCCTTAGAAACTCTTCTGCAAGGTCTATCGCATCCCAAATATGCCACTCCAACCTTTTGCTTCCATTTTTAATATTATGAACTTTCTAAACGAGCTCAGTTTCTCTTACATGGAGTAATTATGATTCACCTAGATTCTCCCACAGCCAGCTCCCCTGATATCAACCCTGGCTCTCAGCCTGCACCTCGGAAGAGTTTACTTGACTCATCAACCTAAAAACAACAAGGACAAGGTGAACTCTCCTCTTCCCTACCAACACTGCATGTGCTGGTCATCCCTCACAACACCAGGACTGACTTTGCCCTTCAAAACCACTGTCTCAGCAGCATTAGCCCTGCTGTCTCATCCCATGCAGCCAGCCTTCATCTAGATACTGAAATGCCTTTCTATATCATCAGCTGGATTTACCCAGAGCCTGTTCTGCTTTATGCTGCCCCATCCAAATTACTACTTCTTATCCATTATTCTGATTGCAAACTCAAAACAGATTAAAAGGTGAGGGTAGGTTTTCCTTGTCCCATGATGCTCTGCCTTGCTTTATCCTTCACCTGAGATGGGAGGTTCTCTGGAAATATTAAACAGGAGGCCCAGAGGTCATAATGTGTATGCCCTGGTGTATGCAACCCTTCAGGATCAGCTCTGAAGCCTCTGTTTCTGAGGGGTTTCTGAGCAGTGCTGCCTTTTCCCAGAGCTCAGCAGTGCCAGAGCATCAATACTCCCACTTCCATGGAGTGGAACCGGACACCGAACCCTGAGCTGGTCTGAATACACACCCTCTCTGGGAATCAAATCACACACAGTGACTGATGCCAGAAAATACTGAAAAATTGGTCTTCTGAGGTAGGTCAGAACAGCCTCTAATCCCAGTTAGAGGATGGGTGGGGTCTGGCAGCTAAAAAGAAACACCTTAGCATCCCTTTGCTAGTTCAAGAACCAGCACCTGCAAACAATACTGCATTTATCACGTGACACTGTTTAATACAGCATTCAGATTTTTATATTTAATTCCCCATTCCAAAAATTAGCCAAGCAACTTGTCTGTTTCCAAAACTAAAAGATGCTTTCCAGAAAAATTTCTAAAAACACACCCAGCAGAGTCCCCGAGATCGTGATTTAAATTACAAGGGGTTTCTTTCCCCTTGTAAAAAGAGCATCTGCCATATGCAGATTTTACTGTCTTATAAAATGTGAGAGAGCAGAGTTGCCAACTGTGGCTTTACATCTCCCAATACTTCCATTCTCACCCCCACCCAAAAATCTTCTTTTCTCTCTTTCCAATTGGGAGTAATTTTTAAAAAGAATCTGGAAAATGAGTGTGTGCAAGAACAAATTAAACTGATTTTAATCTTAATTAGTAAAATTTCACGAGAAGAAAATCAGTGTAAAAGTCTAGATAATTTTAAAGGAAAATATTTGCTTCAGAAACCATATAAAATACTATTACTAAGCTGTCCTGCAAGTCTGAGGTAAGAGGAGAACCTCATGTTAGGTTTACACCATAGGCATTTCTATTTTGAACTCTCCTGCACTATCAACAAGGTATTATAAGCATAATATAATATAATATTTAAAATAACTACTGTGAACAATGTAGAAGTTTTTTTTGCTCAGGCTTAAAAGGTATTTTCTTATACACAAGGAAAAAGAGCTTAATTCTTGTGATTAACAACTCTGAGTGTTAGAAAATTTTACTTATTTTTGTTTTGCATTGAATTAAAATTTTTATAAAAGACAAAATTTTAGGAGAACAAAATAAAAAATGACCCAGTGGCTCTGACAGCAGATTATACCACGAGCTGTGAACTTCTCAAGCAGATCTCTCCCCATTATTTTTCAGGCTCTATAAAGGTCACTGTTGAAGCTAGTTACCCATGCATCTTGTTACTCCACTTATTTTTTATGCTTTTGGTTTTTCCAAGGCAGTTATTCAGCTACCCTTGATTGCTACCTGAAGACCAGGAATAAGCCAGTAGATAATTTGCATTCTTAACTGGGAGACTTACGTTTTATCACTTGTCAAGGCAGGGAAGGAAGAGAATGAGAAAATATCAGTGAAGTGCTGTACAAACGTGATATGAGGGAAGATGGTGGATCAGCAGAGCTTTAGCAAAGCCACTGATGGGATGGAAACAGGGCTGGATTTGAAACTATGGCTATAGAAAACCAACATTGAGCACATAAACCAGAAGTGTTTGGGACAGTATACAAAAAAGGCTTCCTTTGTTGAGAGGCTGCTGCCATGGTCTCACTGACTACCTGTTCCATCACACCCTGTTCCCTACAGAGCCTCTTCCACAGCCCTCCACACTGAACTGCTAGTCAGGGTAATGAGGTCTGGAAAATCCAGGCATCACCATCTGTTGTGGGATGGGAAGATTTTTCACCTTGAAAAAGGATGGAAAAAAATACTGCTGATCTATACTCTTGGGCTACCAGAGCCTTACACTTGAGGCAGAAGCCTTGTTGGTGCTCAAAGAGGAGACCAAGCTCACCAGGGACTGAAGATGCAGCACATCCCCAGCATCTGCACCACATGGCACTCCAAAGGTTCAGGTCTGCTGGCTAGACTGTCTTTCAAACAAATTCCCAAGGATGATGAGACACTGCTGATGGAGACTGTCAGCTCAGTGGTCCTAACTGATTTGCAATTCCATCAGCTGAATTCTGCCTACTGGGGCTTTACCAAGCTTTTAATTGAATACAGGAGACATTGTAAATCTCAATTAAAACAATGAACTCAGCCTGTATTATTTGTCTGTTTTCCCTGTCACAGTTGATTTTATCAGGCACTGAGCAAACCCATGCTGGCATCCAATAGGCATACCCTTTTCATCCATCCCTAATCCAGACAGAGATTGCCTGGACATGAAGAGTAAAGAAGAGATACAAGTGAGAAACTCAACCATTAGTTTGGGCAATGCTTCATTTTATCCTTGTATATGTTATGATGATTAGATAGTGCCTCTAAAGCAAGGGTCTCAAAGCACTTCAAATATTCCAGCACATGGAATTCTCCTGTGAAGGAAATATTGCTGCTGACAAGTAACCTGAGAAACAAGAAGACTGTCATGACAACCCACAGAGCAGAGCAGTATCTGCAAGATAATTGCCTTCACGTGAAGGTGTAACAGAAATAAGGTAACTGAGACCAGTGGAACAGACCTTCTCCTGAACTACAGCTGACTCTGCTTAGCCCAGCTGGTGTTATCCATGGGGAACCAGCCTGGGACACCTCCCCAATGACTGTGTGCAGCACTTCTGGAGAGGAGAGAGGCTGTCAGAGCGCTCCTCGCCCAGAGCGTGGGGTATAAATAGCATCACTACTGCCAGTGGGGCACTGGGAATGTGGAGCAGGACAACCTCCCTCCATGTCCTCACCCACTTGGAGCCAGAAGCGCTGTCAGATCTTGTTTACTCTTTGGTTTGCACTGCCTGTGTCAGCAGAGATGGGAACAGCTGGAAATTGAGGTTAGTTTGTGCTCTGCAAGAGCCAAAGCGAAAAATGAGAATTGCAGGTTGTTGGCTTTTTTGCTTGTAAATTGAGTGAAAATGGCCATCTTTCTTTCAGGATGGAATAGCAGATTTTCTGTAAACTGATATCTGGAAATGGGAACATTCTGAATTTTATTCCAGGTCCAACTTACTTGATACATGCCTCCATACAAAAAAATTCTGAAACTAGAGGCAAAAATTGAATACAATCATTAGAATTAAAATTGTAAATACATACGTACCTTACGTGTAAATAGAAAATAAACCCAAGAGATTCCTAAATAAATGCTTTTGTCATGATCGTAAGGCTAATTTGGAGGAAAAGCTGTAGATGATGAGAGAGTGTAACATGCACTAGAAGATTCTAGAAGCGAAGTCCCAATCCTCCCCAGAGGAGCGGTTCCTAGCCTTACCAGAGAAATTAACTCGTCTGGCTTTGGGCTATGCACAAGGCAAACTCACAGGATCCACACATGGGGAGTAATAAAAATGTGGGGGGAAAATTACAGCCTAAATAAAGGATTTAGGAAAAAGGCTTTCTCTCTCTCTCTCTTATTTTTTTGAACAGTGGCAAAGCCTGAATTTAGGGACTAGCACTAGAAAACCAGGTTTAAGTAATATTGTGGTATTTGGAATCTGCTTTGGAAAAGCTCTGGCTTTCCTCAAAAAAGTAAAAAAGCGCAAGTAACATTAAATAAATTGGCTAGAAGACTAAAATCTCTCAATGCCTAAAAGCTTTTCTGGATTGAACTGTCTTACAATGTAACTATGAGTTTCAGAAGGGACAACACAGAGCTGATGAGGTCTCCTCAGAAGTTTTGTGGAAGTTTTTTTCCAGTTATGTTCTCCAGGTATTTTCCCTGCCTTTGAACCATTTTTTCCCCTCGAGTCCTAGGAGCCTAATAGAAACATTGAATTTCCTCTGCCTTTCTTATCTGTGGGAACATACACTGACTCTCCCCAGAGACTATGCTAGAGGCACCCAGCTCTCTCTCTGAATATTCATGTTAGTGCAGTGGCTCAATTAAAGATGCTTCAAAAATATGACCAGTGCCAGTTCTGTTCCTAACAAAAAAATCCAGCATCCTCTTTTCAGTGGAACTAGATCAATTTACCCCAAATCAGCATCTGCCCCAGTTTTCAGAACATCAGAAATAGAAATGAGTTCATGTCAGGAGTCACAGAAAAATGGCTCTGCTTAATATAGTAAGAGTTTGTTATAGCTTCTGGCCTTTTTGCAGTGCTTCTGCATTTTCCATCTCCCAGTTTCCCAGCATTTAGCCATGGCCCCACTGAGAAGCTCTCTAGAATAAGATGGGGCATGGAAGTGATTTGCTATAACTTCTTACACTAGTAAAGGACCTACCACAGATGCCATTACCCCAAAAAATATCTGGCAAGGCCAGGCGGCTTTATCTGTTTCCAAGATGTGATACAAAATTCATTGGCAGAGTACCTCTTGTTAGTAACAGCAGGCTGTTCATTAAAGCGATGCTTGAGTCTGTCCATACCAGCAAAGTCTTTCCAGGGACTGGTCCTCACCTGAGCCTTCACTCCTTGTGCGTATTTAAGGTTATATTCTACCTCCAGTTACTTCTGGAAAAGCATGTTGTCTCTGCTCTGAAGCTCCCCATTTGGCCTTCCAAGTGGGTCATCCTCAAAGAGAAAGTCAGGATATTGCTTCAGTCGAGGAGGGGGATGAGGAATCTCAACAAACAAGGCTCATCAGCACCTTGGCTGACTTAGTTTATGCAGGCATGGAAAAACATCTCTCTGGAAGAAGTAGCTTGAAAGGGGATTATGTTGTTAATGTTAACTGATTTAGCAAGCAGCCTTGCAACTGTTATTTATTACAATTAATTGACTGTGCTGTCAGCACTAGTAAGATAGTGACTAGGAAACAGCCTGAGAGTACCCAGCACTGCACAGAGATAGCAAAAAATAACTCTTCTGGAGATAAATCTGTTTTGTGACGTGCAAGAAAGAAACAAGACAATATCCTGGAGAAAATGATGCATGGAAGCACAGATTTCAGTCCAGCCCTGACAGGCACAGACACCTTGCTTCAGTGAAGCACCATGGCACTAATGAGGCAGAAGAGTGGGTTTGGATACTGGGTTACTATGGGCAGTAAGAAAACACCTGCAGGGTGCTCTGCTGGCTCGAGTCATCAGGAGCCAGAGATGTCTGAAGGAATACCTGCAACCAGCCAAGGGAGCTAAAACTTCCCCAGGGTCCATGAGTCACAAAAGCTAGAGGGGAGTGAAGACCTTTAAGGTGTTTTGTCCAGGCTTATTTTGAAATTGCCAAGTGATGAGGAGGTTATTGCACTGACCAACAAATTTCACAACCCAGGAGATTTCTTGATGTTAATCTCAAATTTTCACCTTCCTCTTCCTTTTAAGATATCATCCCATAAATCCCAGCAGCTCCTCTTCCACAACTGCCCTCCTTATCATTAACATTTTCAACCATAGTTTTATCTCTTTCACCAGCCCGACAAAAACAGCAGGTGAGGGCATAAGGTCAGTGCCCAAGTCCAAAGCACAGCACCAGGTACTGTAGATGTAGATGGATGTAGAGATGTAGAAGGTATTCCATGTCAGATAGGGTGGACTCAGGGCAGAAGGTACCTCATTAGATGTACCTTTTTTATCAGCAAAAAAATATGGGATGTAGAGCAGAAATGGAGAGATGAGGAGATGAAGAGTGGGAAAATGCAGAGGACTGAACACAAATCCTATGTTTTCCCTACCCTAATAAAGTCCCTGGAGGAAACCTTAAACCCATCTTGGATTACCCTGCTCTCTAAGCCTTCTGGCCTAGAGCCCACTTCACACCTTCCAACCCAGAGCTTCCCCTGGTCCTCCTCTCATTTTCCATCCACATGGCACCTTGCCACAGGCCTCTTTTCCCCTCAGATCTGCAGTTCCTCTATTACCTTAAGTTCCTTCTTCATCTGCTTGGCCAGAAGAGCCCAGCTGCTTCCTACACTTAAAATTATTGAATAGATTAAATATCAGCTGGGTAAGAAATTTTATTTTAATTTACAAGCTATCATAGTTATTGCCTTTTGGGGACAATATAAGCAACTATGAGAATTTTAAGGGACAGTAAAAAACATTCTTATTGGTAGGATCCAGGGGTAGAATAAATTTATGGGAATGAATCTGTTCTGTCCACTTCTATGAAGTTACAGAACTTTGTAACTCTTCTGTTACAGAACTATGATTAAATTGTTTTTGTAAGAAAATAACCCCACTGGCTTCAGCTATGCTCCTTGTCAGCACTTCAAAGAGCACAGGTCTCCCAGAGCTTCCAAACAGAAGATGCTCTGGTTCATCTACATTGGGTAGAAGAATGAGCCTGACATCCATCACATACACACACCCCTGTCCATATTGATACATTTGTACCACGGACTGTGGGGAGATTTATTCTCCATAATGGGTAAGTGAACTGAAAGAAAAAAAAGCATTTCTGTGAGAAAAGATGGGCCTGAAATTTTGAGGATGGTGAAGTGACTGTCCCCACTTGGTCTGATGATTCATTTTACAAGAGATCTCATTCAATGTGCTAGATGTCAGAAAGGCACAGTAAATGTAGGTAAAGCAAAAATAATCCAAATACTCAGAAAGACAGACCTAACCAAGTCACACTCACATCAAATTCCATTATTCAATTAGAGCTAAATAAAATGCTGTATCAAACAATGTAATCCTCTTTAATCTGATACATTTGAATTATTAGAAAATGGGTCTTTTATATTAGATTTATAGATAAGAACACTGAAATATTAATTTAATTTTTATATAAATTGGAAAAGGCAAAAATATGCTTAAGAGTAGAATACTTTTCACATCTAGCTTTCATCCTGAAGGACACGCATATAAAACTCAAGTCAGAACTAACATTTATAAATAATCACCCCTTTCTTTACTTATGGAGATTAATTTAAGAGAATTCAGGCACTCTGTATTTGCATTTGAGATGTGCTCATAAGAGACCAGACTTCCCCAGCCAGGAGAATATTACAGAGTTGGAGATCATTACCGACCAGCTCTGCTTGCAGAGATCCCTGTCACCCTGGCTACCCAGCCTCTTCCCTTCAGGCAGGAGACAACTCACATTCCAGGAGATTTAAGTAAGATCAAATCCTCTCAAAAACCCTGCCTTGTCAGCACTCCTAGTAAAACTGTCTTTATACTCTTCTTTCTAACAACCCTTGGAGCAAAACATAGGTTAATGGATTTATTCAGGAGACCTCTTGATGATTTAAAAGCAGCTTTCACATTCACCCCTCCCCTAGGCATTGCATCCTGTAATGACAATTCGCAACACTGCTCCTCTGCCACCGTGCTCCTCTACCTGAGCTTTGCTGCAGGCAGCAGTCTGGGCATCCAAACTGCACCTGTGTCCCCACCTACCCACCCTGCAGACAGGAGGTGCAGGGGTGGAGGGAGAACTGAGCTCCCCTAGCCTGGGGCCAAGCCTCTGGGATGTTTGCTAACCCCAGCCTGCCTCCGGAGTGGCTGCAGCTTGTCACCTTCCCTTCTCCAAGAAAACACTGCTGCTTGTTGTGCATTTGCAGCTCTCCATTTCTCCCCGCTCTGCTAGGATGCTGCAGCATTTCCAGTATAAAAGGATTTTTGAGACCCCTTCATTTCTGTGAGCAGTGACGTGACTGATGAAAGCAGCAGCTGGGAGAGGGTCAGGGGTCCCTATCTGGTGCCCTGTGCCTGCAGCACAAAAAGCGGATTAGCCACAGAGGTAGGAAGCAGCAACACCCTCCTGCTTGCTGTGGAGCCCCTGGGGACAGCAGTCACTGCTGATTAGCTGAACTGGATAAATTTATTTAATTTCTGAGTTGTTTCTTTCTTGTTTGCTTCAAAAGTCTAGGTTGAAGACTCTGGGCCTGACATTTCCTTCCTCCCCACATGGGTGGCAGATTTGCAATTTGGCAGGCAACCCAGGAGACTCGTGCAGACATTTTAAATGATGACATCTATACATGTGAGAAAAAAAATTGACAAATGCAAAGAAATTATAAAGGAGAGATAAAAGCACATGAGCTAATGATGGCCATTCATTTTAGAGCCATAAGACAGTAGCTACTAAGAGCTTATGTTTTTACTGTTTATTCTTATGGGAGAGTGGCCACATTTAGAGTTCACAAATGCCAGCAGCATTCCTTCCGTGGGAAGGTTGGTTGCAGCACACTCTGTAAGGAGCTTGTCTCCTTCTAGTCTTTTATAGCAAAAATTATCTGTGAAAGGCAACACCATTCCACTGACTTGAGAATAGACTTACTTCTCAAGGTATATTTTTTTTGCAACAGTATGTATAAAGGAACTACAGTACAACTATTATAAAGAAGACAATCCATGTGGAAAGTTTGTGCCATGGCTATGACCTTGGAGCAGACACACAGTCTGTTTTTGGAAAAGACTGGAAAACTCACAGCTGTGAAACTTTCCATAAAGAGTTTATGGAAGAAAAAGAAATAAACAAACCTGAATGAATGAAAATCAGGTTATCAGATTATTTTTGAAACAGATGTGTTTCAGGCTGCTAAAGAAAAGCAACTAGGGAACACAGATGTGCAAAATTAAATGCTTATTATCCTACATACAGTGTAGTACATGGAAAATCATGATCTGCTGGCATCTGCAAGAATTATCTTCAAACTCTAAGGAACAAATGAAAATTGCAAGATATTGCAGACATTTAGGACACCCCAGGAGCCTGTGAAAAAATGCTCTGTGTTGAACTGTCAGCCAGCACAATTATGTTATGCCAAGCATTCATATTAAACACCTCTTAAATACCATTTTATACATGGTTTTCAAATTTGTGCTTAATGGAAGAACTCTAACGAAATAAAACATTCTGATCACATAAAGTTTCCACTTTTGGTGGTTATCTGCACTCAAAAGACATGAAGGTGGTTTAAATAAAATCAGATGGAGCATAGGTAAATTAATATACATACATGTATGTGGACATTCCGACGTGTGCATGATGGAAATCAAAACTGAAAACAGGAGACATTTAATGGATGCTTCTATCATCAGATGCCTGTATTATATTAACAATCTGCCCTTCTCTTAAAAGAAATAAAAGTAGGGTTTTGTTTTGTTTTGTTTTTTTTTACATTAAAGACAACATTTGGCCTTCAAATTATATATATGATGTTTGTACTGTTATCTACAGGAATCCAGTAAAACATCAATTTATGTAATCTTAATTACCTATCATCAAATGTATTTGACCACCAAAACGTTGCATTGCTGAGTCCTGACTGGACACCCATTACAGACAGACGCAAAACACGAATATGTTGTATTGACATATCTCTCTCTTACAAAGAACGTCGGTTATTTAAAACAATTAAAGCAATTAAAACAACAACTAGAAGCTACATATGAGACTAAGTTAATATTAAACACAAGTTAGTTGCTGATGCCAGCATGTCCAACAGCCTCATGGTATAAGTCTCGCTGGTTTCAACACTCAATTCATTGACACAGGAGAAAAGCCAGAAACTAAGGGAAATGCAGACCATCTGCTCAATCCAGATGCAGCAGAGCACACTTCTTACCTCTAAAGCTGTTTACCATCAAAAAATCGAGATAAGATCAATTTAATCATCTAACTATAGATCTAAGAGATTTTTTGGCATTGAAAGTAAAACTGAACTATATTCGAGTTGAAAGAAAACTCTCTTTCTCTCACCTTTACCATCTCTCTCCGTATAAACCAGTTCTAAATAAAAGAGATAACCAGATGTGGCAAATATCTTGGAAACAAATGCGTGCATACGAGCAGCCAACAACAAAATCCCAGTTTCTATGCTGCACGCTCTAAACGTGCCTAATTGATGTAACCGGCAATGAGGCTTACTTGCAGCTTTTAAGTTCCTAGAAAGTCACAGTGTGCATACATACGACTTCCTTGCAATACCAGACCCACTTCAAAACACGAGCTAAAGTCCCTGTGCCCGAAAAAGAAATTAGGTAGGAAAACGTCTTACCTTGAAATTATGAACCTTCTCGTATTTTGGAACATGTTCATTTTCCTTCAGAGTTGCTCTTCGGACGAGCGACGTCAACTGCGAATAAGCAAAGAGTTTAAGAGGTTGCCAGATTGTCACGGACGCCTTGCGAGCGCCCAGTTTCATGCCCAAGGCTGCGAGCAGCAGATCGCGCTGCCGGCCCTCGTGCCCGGCGCGGTGCCCCGCGTTGCCGCCGGCTCGGTGCGCTGCCCAGGGCTCCCTGGCC
>WEIU01019919.1:258204-323395 GCA_013389925.1 Aegithalos caudatus
AGGCGGGCGGAGCGGCCCCGCCCGGCACGGCCCCTCACGGAACGGCCCCTCCCGGAGCCCCGAGCTCTGGGAGAAGCACTCGGGCATGAGCCAGGCACCGCTAGAAAATAGCACCTGTGCGCTCCTGGGGGCGCCGCGGGAGGCAGGGCAGCGACCGGCAGCCCCAGGGGACACGGCGGGAAGCGGCTCTCCCCGACTCCCCTGGCCGTACCTCCTGGTGCCATGGCCTGTGCACCCGGAGGTACGGCCAGGAGCGGGTAGTGTGACCGCTGATGGGCACCGCTCTTCCCTTAAAATTACGTTTTTCAGTGCTTTTCGTGTGACAATATGCTCACCAGTCTTACATCTCACAGGGATGTGAACACAAATGTCACCCCAAGTTCATTGCATCACTCCATCCAGCAAAGACCCGAACCCCGAACTGCTGTTGACGCCTCTCTTCGGGAATTTACAGATCCTAGCAGAAAGTGAACGATCACAGTCTGGACCGAAACCTGAAGTTTGGGCGCAACTGACGATGAAATGTGCACAGGGCAGTCTGCTCGAGCTAGCCCTCGCCCAAAGTATTTCACACACCCATTAAAGCCTTGAACTTAGCAGCCACAGGAGGCAGAATCAGGGGGAGCAGGGCAGACTATGCCAAATCCACCCGGAGCTGCCCCCCAGGACAGCCCAGCTCAGGGGGCTCCCTCCAGCTGAGCACTGACAGCAGGGAGGGCTCACCTCCACGGCTACTCTGCCCCTTGCCTTCTGGTGCTCTCCAAGCATTTGTGAACTGTCCTTGTCAGAGACAGCAGAAACGGACCCTTGATCTGACTACAGCCAAGCTTTACACCGTGGGGCTGACCACCCCCCAGAGATGCAGGGTACCAGGGAACCTTTCCCGTGCAGACAGACGGCATGCAGCCCTCCCTCCCCCTGCACAGCCTGCCGCACTGCAACCGCTCTCCCTGCTGCAGCAGAGGTATTTTTATCTCTCCTGAGTCAGAAACCAACGACAAGCACAGTTTGTCACAAGCTTCTGGGTGGAATTGGTATGTGCTTTGCAGCTGGATCACAGTGTTCCAGTTTAGCTCAGTCCTGCCAAATACAGCTGAGATTAGTGCTCACTGGGAGCTCCTCTTCTGTTCCCTTGTGTGGCCACCCGCAATTTCCCGACAGGTTTTAAAAACTACTGAGTTTCAGCACAGAGATTAAGGTGCAGAGATTAAGGGTCAAGGCTGGTGCTTCACTAAACACTAATATGCAATACAACTAATAATTGAAACACTGGCTACAGATTATAGAGGGGGATACTGTCAGGCATTACTGGCTCATACAGGGGTCTGACTCAGTTCCCAGTTTCAATACAGGCAGGAGCTGCTTGATCCATCCTATCAAGAAATACTTTTCCAACAACTACCCCATCTGCCTGTCTTGTTTTTAACCACTCCTTTCTGGTGCAGGTGAATGCTCCTCTGGCACGTTTCTGTCCATCCTTGCAAGTGTATTAACACTCCATGGCAACAGGAGATCAAGAAAACTGAGATGATGAGTAAGAGATGAAAAAAAATGACCACTTCATCTACACGAAGTGTGAAAACAGCATGGACTCAGAGGAAGCATCAGGCTTTTGAGGTCATTCCTTTCCTTTCCTTCCAGCTAAAGTCAGTTCATGGTTTAATTTCCAAGAACTACATCAGGTGAAAGTCCTCATGGAACAAGGTTGACCTACACCTGCCTCAGAGGAGTCATCCACTTCAAATAACTTTGAGTGACAACAGGCTCAGGAAGTAAGTCAGAAATTCCAAAAACATTTCATTACACTTTTCTCTGCAACCCAAAATTCCTCTTATTTTTAAAAGGGAAAAAAATGCATCACCAAAAGTCATATTGGAAATAAATTCTTTGAAAATGGAATTTGTTGGCAATAACACCGTGATTTTCAACAATAAATTTCATATCAGGATCAACTCATTATTTTGTGTGATTCCACTTAAGAAGCAAGGTAAAGCAGGGTGAATTTCCCTTTTAATAGGCAGTAGAGCACATATCTGGTTTTTGGCATACTTACTCCTTAATTGTCAGCTTTCCTTTTCCTAATTCTGAGGAACTGAGTTATTTTCAATGGCACTTTAGGGTCACACTAGTAGAAAGAGATCTCTGGATCCTGAAAAATTAAATCTAAGAATGCCAATAAAAAGGTAAGCAAAACTACCCAACAGGGAAAGGTCCTATCTCATGGTTGTAATTATGAAAATGTGTTATAATCTGGAAAGTAGTTACTTGACTATGAATTTTAATTTTAACACAGCTTTGAGTAACAGTATTCTAACAGAGACTGCTTATTGGTTTCACACAAATCAACTTGCCGTTGTTCATTGCAAAGCATTTTCTGCTGTTTACAAATGAAGGAGTATTGGGCTCACCACCTACCCTTGTAGCCATTTGCCTGGGCTATATGCTCTGCAGTAGTATACACAAGAAACAGAGACTGAAAGCAAGTTAAAGCCATAAAACCAGGAACTGAAAAATTAAAATTTATACAACTGCTTTCAGATGACACAATTTTATAATGTTTATTTTTCTACCATTGCCTAACTTTGGGTGTTTGGCTTTGCAAAGTAATGCTCTCCTTTCCACAGACCAAATCGCTTCTTTCGAAAACCAAACTGAAGAATTTCTGTTGTACACACCTTCCTGGCAACAGTTTGGATCACCAGGCAGGTCCAGATCTTTAACTTTTTAGTATGTGAGATAATAAAGTAGGAGAGAACAAGCCACTGTCCTCAGGTAGCCCTAGTCACTGCAGAGATGAGTCATCCCTGAGAGCAAACAAGTGAAGTCAGGCACTTGGGGCTTAACTCAAATCCTGCAGGAAGCTATCTATCCACTCCCAAGACACTCTCCTGCTCCAGGCACTCCGTGCTGTCTCTATTGCCTGTAGCCTGCAGGTCCTGCTCCTCTCCTTACACTTTTGGCTGGCTTTTGATTCAGTGCCTGCTCTCCACCAGTGGTTCCTGCACTCCCACCCGCCAGCAAAATCTCCTCTCCAGAGCCCTTTCATTTCCCAACAAATTATCTTTATAACTTGCTCTGCCTGAAGATACTGTCTGCTACATACTGTCTGAAAAAGAGGTAAAAATCTGAAGTAATCTGAAAGTAATTTCCTTTCCACTTTCCTAAGTCTTAGTTTTATTTTGGTTTTTTTTAGTAATTGTATGTGACAAACATTTGCAATCACAATTACATGTGCAGGGAGCAATATGCTGTGCAGACTCCATGAGGAAGAAAACTGCAAGGCTGTCATTCTTAAATGTAATTTCAGGACGTGATTTCACAGGACTGAGGTGAACTGAAAATGGAATGACTGGAAGCAACAGCTGAGCAACTTCTCAACGGAGCATGCAACCAGAGCAGCCTCAGTCCTGTACATCTAAGTGATTCAAGCACTAAAACACCAAACACATCAACACAACAGCCTTTAAACCACAGCATCCATTTAGAGGTTCTACATTGTACATATGGACTGAAGGGGAAAAAAAAGGAAAAAAAGACTATTCAATATATATTCAATGCTATTTCAAATGTTTCAATTTGTTATTAAACCTCAGGTGTAAGAGTGGTTCAGTTTAGGTCCTACTGGGACTCCACTTGCCTTACTTGTCCCTGGAGTAGTTCTTCAGGGTGCAGGAGGAACAGCTGCTCTCTGGAGCACTATTTGCTCTGTGTTAGCTGGATAATGTATGCGTATTTTCTGGTACTAATCTCCCAATCAGTAAGTCTTATTATGAAGCCTTCACAGAATTGATTTAAAAGTCATCTGCTACTTGCAGTAAATTCCAATTAGTCACTCTGTGAAAGACACATTATGTAAGTTTAATCCAGTCACACAGTTCAGTCGACATCGTACAAATTATCTTTCTAAAAAGGGAAATCAATGCATTCCCATTTGTTGAGTAATAAAGTGAAATTACTTCAGGGAAAAAAAAAAAAAAAAAGGCAACAAAAACCAAAACCAAACCCAAACCAAAACAGAAAAATTCAAGTCAGTTTAAGATCTCAGGTCCTAGAATAACCAGATTATAATTGATCAGTTGATCCTGAAGCCCATATGCATTTCCAACACAATGGAATGTTTAGTTTTCTGAGCACCTGACTCCACTCTCAAACACATTTTCATTTTCATCAAGTTTTCTTCAGAATACATGTGTAGTACACTGCAGGCTTTTTATTCTCAAATGGTATTTTCATGTTGTTATGACTAAATATACCTTTATTGTTTCAGAATTTATGTATAATATGATCCCTTCCCTGTATTTTAATAATAACCAGCAGTTATATTGCATGCATTTTTAAAAAACATCAAAGATGATGCCCTATTGTACATGTATCAAGAAACAAGACATTTGGTTTACGATGCAGTGAGCCACTGTACATTTTGCAGTATTCTGTTTCACTGTATAGCTAACTTTGCCAAATGCATATGCTCAGAAAATCCTTGCTTGTATGAACACTTTATGAGCATATTTTATGGCCTCAGTACATGATTTTCAAAAGCTAATCAGTTAGATTGTGAAACTGAGCCCAATTTCCTCAATGCTGCTCTTAGTGGAAGTTTGTTCCAAGATAAATATAACTTTCCCAGTCATATCTTTCACAGGATTGTTCTGAAGGGGAAAGAGGAGTCCAAAATTTAACTTTTTAAATAAAAGCAGTGATAATCTGCTTTCAGTGAATTTTCTTCACTTGTAGGATGCTAATGCCAGGCATAACCTCTGCCCACATGGTGTGAGCAGAGGGTAGGAATGCTATTAAAAGAAAAGTTCAGCCTGAAAGATGACATCTCAGAAGGTGGGTGGGAAGGACCATCACACAGTCTCAGCCACCAGGGACTTCTCTTGCTGCCATTCCAGCACAGCCACATTTACCTGGCACCTCCAGGCTCCCACAGGGCTCAAGTAGAATGGAATCCTCAGGCAACACAGAGCCCTGCTTCCAGTTACCCACAGGGGAGTTGGGTTTAAGTCATGGTTAAATGATGAAATCTTACTCCTGAGAAAAGTTCTGGGTTTTGTAACAAAAATTTCAAAATGGCCTGATTTCTAATTAAATCAGACCTTCCTCACCCCCTCCAGTGAAATAGTTATGGCAAAATCTAAAGAAATGACTATTTATATTTTTGATAAAAGTGTATATTCTTCCATAGCTGGTAATGAACATTTTTATATCTAGAATTTTAAAAGAATATGTAAAAAAAAAGTTTAATTGAAAATTTAATTAACACATTCAGCCAAAATATTGGCTTGACTTAAAGTAAGGCTGTTAAATAAAATAAATTAAATAAAATAAATAATCTAATCCAAAACTTAAATTATGGAAAAAATGTTGCCCAATACTGCTGCTAGAAATCACTGCATCAAAACCAAGCTCCTTCAGTACTGTATTGTGCAATACAATTGAAGTGTATTGGCATTATTTAAGAAGACTGTATGTTCCCAGTGGTGTATTTACCATGCAGAGCATACTCAGAAAAAAGCAGAGAGATCTTAACAGAAGCCAACAGAAAAGTTTTTCTGTAGCTTTACTCCTAAAACCTACTGGTCACTGCAGCTGATTGGGATCTGGGTTTATTTTGTTCCTAGTGGCTGACAGATTTGCTCCTGACAATTACTGATATGGGCCTTTGGAATGACAATTCCAAACTGCATCAGCAAAACCCACCCATGTGACTATTCCTCTCTTTCAGTTACTGGCAAGGCAAAACCAAAGAGCATTTACTTTTCTGGATAGTGGCACGAAAGCAAAGTACTTTTCAGTGGCAAACACAACTCATTCTTTTCCTTGGGGTGGGATATATTTTGGTATATAACTATGGATCTAGACATGGCAAAAATAAAATTTTCTCAGTACCTTCAGGAAGAAGTTCAGCTTTTGATCTGGTTCTGGAGGACTTTGCTAATATCAAGGGACTTGGATTTCAGGGAGGTCAGCAAGTGGCCTGCCATGTACAGGTAATTCCAGGGGTTTCCTCACACTCCATAGGCACAAATCCCACTACAGGGTGTAGTGGTAAGGGTGTGCACAGGTAGGGCTGTGATGCTGCAATCAATAATGGTCCTCTCTGGGTTTTATAAGTTACAGCTATGAGTTCCTTAATGCTGCATGAATAGTGATACACATCCTCAGATTTGCATTGTGGATGAAAAAGAGCTGTCCTGCCCTCAGCCCAGGACAAGCAGCAGCCATAGGGCTCTTGCCTGCAGACACCAGTGCAAGATGTCCCCATGGCCCCAGCTGCCTCTGTTAAAATAACCCAGTGCTCCAGCCCTTTCCCTAAAGACAGAGTACCAGCCTGCTTGCAAGAAGCAGGATGTGACAGCGTGACAAAAGGAGAGCTGCCACCAAGCTGTGTGACACTGAGGCAGGAGATGCCAAACACCATGATAAAAACTACCCAAAAAGCTAAGAAATGAGGTCCTAACTCTGATTGTAGGGAGGAAAGAAGTTCCCATGACATCATGAGTTCAATCTGAGGAATCAGCCTCAGGAACTTTCTCCTTGCTTTGTAGTAGCTCCTTACCACAGTCCCATTCTTCTGCCTGAAAACAAACTTCATTAAAAGGGGGCCAACTGCAACCAAATCTGGAAAAATACAGAAGGGGACCAAGAACCGGTAGAGATCAGAAGGTACAACCTCCCTGCCACGGGAGCCTGGCAGCATCACTGTTCCCCAGGCAAACCACTCAAGACAACTTGTGAGAGAGAAGCATCATTAAACACTGGAATTTGTCTCCAGTAAATCATCCAGACAAAGACTGTTCTTTAAAATCTTGCTTTCTATCCTTCACATCTACCCTCCATCCTTCACAGTTTTGGTTTTGGTCCATCCCATCTTCCTCTCCTCCTGCCAGGAGCCTGGGCCCTGGAGGTGGTGTGCTAAACAGTGAGTTCAAGCACATGCCTTGGTCAGGGACTCCTCTCTAGCCTGGGCAAGGCAGGAGCAGATAGGAGTACTCATAACTATCAGTAATTATTACACCATGACACATTGCTAAACCAGAGCTAGAGAGATCTGTCTTGCAGCTATAAGGCTTTCAGAAAGAGGAGCTGATGAAACAAGGAGCTCTGCCTAGGGGAGCAACCCTCACGCTGGTCAGCAACACAGAGACTGTTCCTCAGCAGCTTCTCCATCTTGCTCTCATTGAGTCAGCATTTCCTATTTCAGCTGAGAGCATTGCATTTTCTTCCCATCCTTTTGTCTGGGATATGTCTCCCTGCTGGTCTGCAGAGAGCTGTGCTGCTGTGACCAAGGTTCGACTGACATTCATTGCAGTGAAGGGTCACTCCAGCAAAAGCCTCTTGACTCATGACATGTCAAGGCAGGCTGTACTCCAAAATGACCTTAAAAGTAATTTATAAATGCCATGTGCTCTATAGGAGTGATAGCAGTTAAAATGTAATGCAAATTGGCAGCTGCATGAATGCTCCTCTTTTGGCAAATGCTCTTTATTACTGATAGACTAAATTAAAGTATTGTAAGAGAAAACAGGCTAAGACTAATCATTTGAAACCACTAGGGACTGGTGATTTTATTCCTCATCTGATCTATACTGTTATAAGGATTTCCTCAAATAAAAGGAAAGATAAAAGTATAAGACAAGTTTAACCATACCCTTTGATAAGGAAATAAATGTTACATTTCCTTTATAATATCCATCTAAGAATCTTATAGATAAAAGCAGTTTCTACAATCAACCTCTTATCTTTTTGTAACTGAAAATGTATACACTTAGGGATAATGAAAATCGTGTAATCCACAAGGTCTTTCTAGTCATATATTTATTAGGTGTTTTTTAATTTTTTCCTTGTGGAATAGGAACTTTGGCTACTGGTATAACATGGGCAAATGGTATGGAAATTTATTTTTGTCTCATCAATATTTTCTTACCTGATGTATAATACTCATTTCACATTAGTCTTGACTGCCAATCTAATGCATCTAATATTAGCCTTTTTTTGTTCTACATGATAATTCAATTTAGACTAATTCAATGTATGTTATAATTGAAAACTGCAGCTCATTAATTTCTAAACACCCTTTGTATTTCAGACTACACCTGCTCCTTTGGCACAGCCTCTATTTTGAATCCTTCCACTTCTTCCTGAATAAGCTGTGTTGCTATGGTACATGTGCTGTCACAGCTTCTTTCTTAATCATACTTTTAGTCCATAATCATACTAATTTAGCATAAATAAGAGTAAGAATGCAAAGTCTTCTAATGCTTCCTGAATTACCATTTGATTTGAACTGATGAGTCAAGGTGAAAACAATGTTTAACCTGAAGGAATACTAGAGTTGTCAAATGGCTATCTATATGCAGCATGCTTGCAAAATTTATAATGGTGAAAACCTGCTTATGGACCACCTCACTGCAGAAAAATCAAACAATGGGGTAACCCCAGTGCTCACCAATTATCAGTTTTGTAGGTCCATGTGTGTCCATGGCTATAGCTGCCCCAGTGGGTCAGGGTCTGTTCATTTTATACAGTGCAATTAGGCACATTTGGAGAATCAGATGGGCTGATCATCCTTCAAATGAGCCTCACGTGGACTCCCACTTACTTGCATAAATCTCTATTTAAATCAAGACTGCTTTGAAACCTGCAATGAATGAAACCAGAATGGAATTGGCAGCAGAATTAGTTGGCTTCCAAAGTCACATTATCAATTATTAACAAATTATCTGTTTATTTCCACTCATAAAGTCTTCTAATCCCTGATCACATTCTCAGAAAAAGCTCATTTCACTTCTGTTGACCAGTGTTCCAATTTTCTCCTCTTCTCCTTTAACACATATGGTTCATCTTTCCTATTTATTCCCTCTAAGTTTCCTAATTAACATTTTAAAATGCTTCTGTCAGGAAAATTTTTCCTATAAGGGCAGTAAACACCTCATTTCCCCTAGAGAAAGCTATGGCTGTTAAAATTCTTGAGACAGACACTCAAGAAATCATTGTCTCAAATGGTCAAACACAGCATCTTTGAATCAAATTTAAATAACCATTTGATTTGAAAATGGGATGATTTTGAATGATTCAAAATGGGACTGGCAATGTAACTTCCCATCATAAATCTTGGCTATACAGAATATTTACCTTTCAAGGGAGAAGCACTGGCATATGTGAACAGATCATACAACCTCTGTTATACAGGAGAGACTCCAGGGGTTTTTATTTTTTCCCCCAGCAAGCCTGTGGTTTCTTACAACATAATGTTTAGTTGACGTCTATTTTCAGTTGAAATACACTAGTCCCAGTCCCTGTCTACACCTGGGATTTCAGATGCGTGTGGTCTTTGACCAACAGCTTTTATTTTGAGTACAGATCACAGCAAAGCTAAAAGACTAAGTTTAGGGTATATTTGCATTACTTAAATTCAATGGGAATGAACAAAACGTTAAACCGGCACAACTTCTTTCTTTCTTAGCTGCTTTTCATCTCATCTTACAGGGCAATTTTTCATTTGTACTGCCACCATCAACTAGCACTTTAAAAATGACACTGCTTGTAAGATTTCTAATGCTCAAGTTGTGTGAATTTTCAACAATAAAAACAGCCCAAGAGAATTAACCCATCAGGTCCATAAAAAATTGTCCAGTTAGCTCTCAGCACGATGAGCTCACTGAGCAGTGAGTCTGCCTTGAGAACTGCAGTGTGGCAGAGGTGACCGGGAGCTCCCAGCCACCAGCTGTGACCAATGCTAGCAAGGATTTGGATGGAAGCTCGAGGGAATGAGAAGCTGACACTTAGGAGACTGAGCACTTGAAATTCTGTGAAACATAACACAGGATACTTTCTGCAATTTTTGTGCATTTGCATTAAACATGCTGCTACTCTAATCATCACCCAATTCACAGAAACGCCTGAATGCAAATGTAATTCACTATCACATTAACTTTGGGAAATGGCTTCAAGGCTTTTCCTGCAATGTAAAATCATCAGAAATCTTCTATCAATAAACTATTCGACACATGATGTAAAGCATAGAGCTTTTTAAATGTTTCATCATTACATGCAAAATGGAAATTGGGAACAGAGTCTTTTCATAATTTCACAGAATTCCTCCAATCCCCTCTCAGGAAGGGTAAAAGCTACTTGCCTGTAAGTGCTACTAATCTAACGCACAAATTGGAAAACAGGAAAAAAATTAAATCACATGCACATATGACTAAGGCTTAATAGAGGACATTATGCTCTGTGATACTAGCCCTAAGGTTCCTTTGGCAACTTATTTCTAACTGCTTAAACTCTAAAAAAATGCAATAATAATCCCCACTACACAGCAATATCATTGAAGTGGCATTATAATATGCACTTCACTATTAGAAACACATCATCCTTTAATTATTTTGGAAATTGTATGAAGTTGAAATTGAGGAATATCAATACTAACATGATGACGATCAGAGCAACAACTGAGAACTGAGAACCAGAATTTTCAGTGTGGCGATTCTTACCTTACTGAAACATTAGGACTGTAGGAACACTAAATGCCAGAAGCAACACTGTTCCTAACTGCTGATGCCTTGCAGAAGAAAGGTTAAATATGGAAAAGTTTAATGTTCTAAAAGTTAATGATCAAAGGAAGACTTTGCAAAACTGTCAAGAGTTGCTGTCTTTGCTGATGACAAGTGTGACAGGTTTGAAATAATAGGAGCAAGTAGTTTGTTGAGCTTAGTAATAAAACTGCTCTACTTACTTTGTTCAGTCAGAAAACATTCAGCTAGAGACTAAAATTAAGCATGAGAAACTTTGGCTGAAAATATCTTTTTTCTTGTGAAAGATTAAAAAGAAACAAGGACCAGAACAGATAAGCTTCTGTGACATTAACCACAGGAAAAATGTTGTTCTTCTTTTCTTTCACAGTCTAATACTTGACTTAGGCATACCTAACTACTTCTCTTTCTGCTACCACCTCTAAAGCAAGCATTTCACTTACCATGGGTCTTAAGCATTTGGTAACCACTTACCAATGGGCAATTACTAGTGGAGCAGATGTGCCTGCCTATCAGTGCATTCTCTAACTGGATGGGGGTGACATCACCACCACAGCTCCACATCCTTTCCACTTCTGTACAGAAGCCAAAAGACATGTATTTGTACTTGGAAGCATGTCAACAGTGACCAGTTCTTTCCCTGCTCCCATCTAGACACACAGAGAACAAACAATAAGGAGAGAATGGAGTTTATCTGAATAAAGAGAGAGATCACTGGAGAAAATCCCTGTTAGTCAGACTCCTAGCACAGGTTTGAACTACAGAGCTGCAGAAGGCATAAAATGCAAGCTATTTCAGATACTAGTTCAGAGCCAAAGGTGCTACCAACTGCAGTGCCCCAGCTTCTCCTTGAGCCTCTCACATTCTTTGAGTGACCAGACCTGACCATGCCCAGTTTATGAGATCAGACACAACTGTAGCCCAAGGTGATTATCACCAGCTATACAGTGTCACATTATAAAGTTTAAGTGAGGTAAGAAACTTGTAAATAACAAAATTATCCTTTTATAGGGCTCTTAATTCAACAATCCGGTCTGTTTCCTGTAGAAGTGATTAGTAATAGAAAATAATTAGGAGATGCCAGATGGGAGAAGGAGTTTAAAAAAAAGACCCCAAACTCACACAACTAAGGAATGAGAGCAACAAATGAGGGAGCTGCCAGCTAGCAACCCACTGCAGTCCCTCACCATGCAGAAAGCCCTTTGCACAAGCAATAAATCAGAACCACACACCTGCTTTAGAGGCTGCTCTGAGACTCACCTTTTCCTTTTTGTGGCCACCGCATGGATTATTCAGTTGTGAGAAGCATAAAAAGTCAAGAGTGGCTACAGGGGCTTTTTAAAAATAGGGGGGAAGAAGATCATAATTTACTTATATGTGTCTATGTGGCTTCCCCACTGGACCTCCAGGTGGCCTTTCTGGAAGGCTCAAGTGTAAGGCCCATAGGCAAGGTCAGCAGCAGACTCCTACAGCATTCCAGGACTGAAGTCAGGACAGCTCTCCATTGCTCATCCAGAGTTGAGCTGGAACTCTCTATTTCTACATCTCAACTACTGAAGTCCACTAGGGTGGGAAAACTCATTCTCACCCTGAAGAGTGCCCAAAGAATGCTATCCTCTTTGGCTCTTCAAGAGCAAAGGGAAAGTCCTCCCTCTCTGCATGTGCATCTTCTTGTACTAGCCTATCCCAGTTAGTTGGTTAGGAAATTTCTGCCAGTACATGTGAGAGGCTAGAGCTACACAATACTTTTTGAAGAGCATTAAAAATGTAGCCAGATCCAAACCACTGAGCATTAGAAACCCAGAAAAAAACTAAGGTGAGGGCTTCACACTGACTGACCTCACAGCACTGAGAAACACAGGAAAAGACTAACAGTTTATTCACTGCTAATGGTTTCATTTTATCAGTAACAACACAAGCATTGTACTTTAGAATTAATTGCACAGCAACCGTACTGCTTTACAGCCTTTTTAACAGTTCTGTACACTATTCATCTTACAAAGGCTCAATCAGGCACAGGGCATATGCTGAGGGTAATTACTCACCACACTTCTGCTGAGGGTCTGATGTGTGTCTGAAAGACTAGCCCCACTTGATTTCACATGGCAGCTGCCTGTCTCAGTATAATTTGACACCAAACTTTCTGAAGGCTATATCTTTGTGTACACATCACACGTCAGATCATAAAAGAGCCACACTTAGCTGAAAAAGCAGAAAGTAACTCGAAAGGCCATCTCAGCAAGCAGTGAAGTGACTTGTACCCATGACAAGAGGCTGAAGCAGGGTGCTGATCCTCAGCTGTGTTTACCTTCAGAAGGCAGGGAACACCTCCACAGGAGTAGCATAGCAACGGGAGGTGCAGTCTGTGCTTGAAATGCAGGCTGACCTAAGGCACTCCTCCCTGTCCGCAGGCTGTGGAGCCTTATTTGTTCTGACCCTTGTGATTCTGGATCAGCAACATGCACATGTTGGGCTACCAACACGAGCACACAGGTTTTACTTCATCTTAACCCCCCCATTATGGTGTGAACATTACATTAATGTGCTCTGGAGGCACACACACACACATACACATGGAGGCAGGCAGGCCAGTCCTGAGGGCTCACTGGAATCAGCCAGGACGCCATTTGTAACCTGCAGGAATTAACTGGACAGGGCTGAGCACAAACCAGAGCTGGCACCAACAGAAGAAGAAAGACTTTGGCCTGGGAGAAACAGAACTATGTGGCAGTGTTTAACACTGGAGGTCCAGTTAGAGACCCTTAGAAAACAAATTTTGCTTCCTAAATTATCTTTTATAAGCATGAGATACTGATAAGAGTAAACTAGGTATTCTGTGTGTGACCTGGGGTTTAAATTAGCAAAGTGCATGCTTCATTTGGAAGCTCTGAATCTTAAAACAAAATCAGTTTATACGAGCTTTTTTAGTGAATCAACTTTGCTGCTATAATGAACACAAATAAGGGTTTGGGTTACTCTTGGTGACTATAAGTTGAGAAAAGCACTCTGCAGTTTGGAGAAAAGAATTTTCTTTGTGCTGATGTACACTGGGCAACGTGCACTTAACTCTGCTTTCCTGGGTGTTAAACACAGGATTAAGTTAAAATCATATATGTTTGTAAAAATGCATTGTAACCATTTGCAGGCTTAGTTTGGACTGTATGTGCCATATATAATATCATACATGACACTGATTCCCCACCAACATAAATGCTAATGCACAGAAAGGATAGATGAGGAAGACTGAGGCTGGGGCAATCTCTTCTGAGCATGATGTTGCTGATATGCTGCAGCAGCTACCTAAAAAGTAGGCTTGTCTTTCATCCTGCTAAGAACTTTCTTGGAATTGACAAAATTGTCTGTGCTTTGAAGTCTCTGCTGAAGGATGGGCTAAACCCAGAAGAAATAAATAGAAGTTTCTGCCTTCCACAGAGTTATGTTTTATTTATAAATTACATTAAAGTTACAGAGTGATTGTCATGGACACCCGCGCAGGGACTGGAAAGGAACATTTGTGAGAAAAGAGTTGACAATCTCCTCAAGTTAACCCATGGGATTCTTCAGTGCTCAGTATCCTGCATCTTTAAGTGTACTTTAAGGTAAACATTAATTAGCTGTACTTCTAAAAACATTATTGCTTCATCATTACCCTTGTTAAAGCTAAGGCTTGATGTGTATATTATTCACCCATCTTTTAAGTTAATTCAAGTAAATGGAAATATTTCAAACAACTTCCAGCATGAAGATTGCTTCAGCTCTCAAAGCATACTTTGCTCCCTGATTATTAAGACCAGGTCTTTTTTTTAGCCCCTAATTGTTCCAGAATTGGCATCACAGGGCATCAAACAGTGCCTTCCAAAGCCATCTTCCTCCATCACAGACCTCGACAAAGGTACTTCTGTGACAGCTACTGCAAATTCCTCGGCTACAGCTTCTCATGGGCTGTCACTGAAGAAAAAATAAGCCATGGGAAGGAAAGGTTTAAACAGATCTTACTAACAGATTTGATTGGGAGCAAAAGCAGTAGTGTCATTAAATAAAAAATAAGTGTTAGTTTAAGGTTGGAAAGTACAACTGGTCCCTCTGCAAACACCTGAAAGTTATCACCCTTGATTTTGTATGTGGAGTATGTTATGTATTTATTAGAAATGTACACAGATCACGCTTAATTTTGATCTGGATTATCTTTGGAGACAGGTTTAAAAGCATATTTCCTACTAAAATCATACAGATTTACATTTTCAGATCTCCTTGCACAGAGTTGCAAAAATCAGCCTTCTTCGCTATAGAGGAAAAAAAGGTATCACCAACTAAGGTAACTGAAAACAGAAAAAGAAGATTGCTTTTGTTGGGTGACTAATGCCACAAACCTTCCCTCAATTCTTTCCATCTATAGAAGTTGCATGGAATGCAGTACAGTCTAGAAGGGGTCCTTAATTGATTTGCAGCCACTGACATTTCTTGAAGAAATAGCACGTATCACCAAAGTAAACATGAATAGATGTGATTCAGTTGCTATCCTAACATTTACCCCAGCATTTCATTTTGAAAGACAGCATAACTCACAACTAATGATTTCATTTTTTTGTAACAAATATTAAATCTTGAATCAATCACTCACACAACTTCTTACACATTAACATACTATAAAGAAATCAAAACCATGTCAAAATGAAAAAAATGTTTTGCAGAGCTTTAAAGAAGAACTTTGATATATGTTTCTAGATATTTACTAATTTCTGAGAGCTACCATTTTTATAAGGTGTTTAACTGAATCAAGTCATCTGTTCTAAGGCCATAATTGCCTTTGAGGGTAGAGAATGTCCAGAGACCCATCAGTATTCAAAGCACAGGAGGGATAATAAATCTTATGATACTGGGTATTATTTCCACTTCCAGACTAGGTCCTACAGATTGAACCCACATGGAAAACCCTCTTAAATACTTCTTAGCCCTCTCTTAACACACAGATCATGATGGCCCCAAAATCGAGTTCTGAATAATTTGCAAACTGTTTTGAGAACCAGCATCACCTTTTTAGCACAACAGCTAAAATGTCTATTTGGGACAAGCAGGACAAGCATTCTCATGTTTTCAGTCTCTCCTCCTCTAGTTATCTCTTGACTATTTAGTAATTCCTTCATAAGTTATGAAAAGCATTAAATCATTAACCTGGAATTTTAATTTTTAATGTATACTTGTACATGCTATGCAGTTTTATTCTTTCTCATAATCAGTGAAGCACGTGCTGTGCAGTGGATTATATTCTCATGCTTTTCCCATTAAAAATGGCATCTTAAATCATGCCACAATATGGTCTCTTGCACAACTCATGAGTATTGCAATCTGTCTTACAATTCTTATCTAATGATTGCATGTTTTGACTTTTAATCTCTTACAGTCTTTAAATCTTTCCCCTTTACTAGGGCTCATTTTTAATATACTGCAAATGAAAAGTGTAACCCAACACATACTGAATTCTTCTACCATGCATTAATTACAGAAAAGAGCAGGGAACAAATAAAGCATTACAAGTGCCTGCTGGGAGGCATCTAACACTAAATGCAGCATTTCTTGCCACTGCCCCACCCCAAACTGAAGACTGGGTGAGTGTCCTTTGATATTTCATTCTCAGGCTTGGGGTGTATTCTCTAGCTGCCCAGTTTCCATGGCAGAAAGTGAGACTCCATTCCCACCAGCTGTTCCGCAGGCTCTGGCTGTGTTTTTGTGTCTCTTCTTTCCTTCTTCTGAAGGACTCATATTCCATACACCACCCACACATGATTGGGCAACAGTCACAGGCACAAAATTTAGATTCATATCTGAACAGCCTCAGAGTCTGCAAATCTGGGAACGTATTTTGGCTCAGGATGATCATTTTAAAGACCCAGACCTCTTTCTCTCTTTACAGAGGAAGAAGCATATAGTGCAGGGAGAAGCTGTGTGACTACATTATGAAACTGATAAAGATGCATTAATTGCCAAATCCTGTACTCAACTGATGAAATTTTCATCCTCACCATGGGGCTAATGGGCACACAGATCTTGCTGCTTGGATCATAAAACAATTTTTTCGTGTTAAACTCTGAACAATTTCTTTGGTTCATTGCAATTCAATATTACTCTCTTCATATTGGACAACAGGAATCAACCTGTCACCCCTGCCACCAAAAAGAAAGAAAATCTACTAGACCTATTTATTAACGGCTGCTTGTTCCAAATGCTGAGGTTGCTAGTGGAATCAGGTTGTTGGTCATGGGGCTGAATGCCTTAACTCTCCTTGGAGATTTGCTGGGTGAAGTGACATGCAGGAAAATCTGTGCCATCTTCCCACCAAGACCCTGAGAGGTGCAAAGACAGCCAAGGTGTCACCTCTGTGCCACTCCACATTGAGAAAGAACCCATGCAGCCACAGATAGCAATCCCAACTGGACAGTGACACAAAAAGTAAATTGAAATATCCACATTTAATTATCCTGTGATGTCTGTGTGCCTCAGTGTGTTCACATCACTATAGTTCCAAGACAAAATAAAGAAGAGTATTAAAACCTGGGCTTCAGGACTGAAAACACCACTACTGTTGAACTGTTTTGTAGCTGTAGCCCCTTTAGTCACTTTTAAGTTCCAGATGAAGAGAGGGGGATGCTGAGATTGCGTATAATCCATCTAAAGGTTTTTCACATAAAATTTCTATCTTTGAGAAATATTCAATAGTCCTTGAGCTATTTAATGAAAAATGTTTCAAAACAGTATGTATACCTTATTGGTGAGTGACATTACACAATGTAATCCATGGAAAAAACAGCATTCTTCAATACTAATCATTGAAATCCCTTTACTATGAGCACTGTTTCATCAATCTAAAAAATTTAACAGAACAGAGTTCTGCTGTCACTTGAAAGTTTCTAAAGGCAGGAAGAGTTAATTTTACCAAAGAAACCCAAAGTGGTTCCAGAAGACTTAGAGAAGATTTTTACCCAGGCTTTGCATTATAATAAACTGTCTAGGATAATATGCAAAAAAAATCCTTTTGAAACAGCACACTGGAAGCAGTGGCTGTCAGGAACTGTAAGTGATAACTCACCCCACTACTACTGGTACCTAACAGGCAAGAAATTGGATATTAAATGTGGTCAGCTAGCTTCAATATCCCAGCAGTATTTCTTTTGTCAAAATGATCTGATAACAGTGAAGATTCATACTTTAAGCTAAGTTGGGTGCTTCATCTCAGCAAATTCAGTGTGGAATGACAGATTCTGCTGAAGGAGGATTTGAAGGACCAAAGCTATGAGCCTCTCTCTCTGTGGACTCTGTAGGGAGCTTAGTTTCACTGTAACAGCCATGTGTGTTGGAAATTGGCAATCAGACCTTTCCTCCACATCCACAAAAACTAAAATCATGTATTTCTGATTGGAGAGACAAAAGATCCCAACTAAGGTTAGCATTTCTTCTATGAACTATAAGCATATTAGATAATCCTAATATATATAATTCTGAAGTTTGTGAAATTGGGAAACATATCAGACTATTATACATGCATTAACACCTACAGGTGTGTAAAAATAACTTTAAAAAAGACTTTCATTTGTCAGATTTTCAATAAACAAAGTATTTCACTTAACACAAAAGAATTTACATTATGCTTTCCTTTTATGTTTAGTTTCTGAAACAAATGAAATTTCAGGCAGCTGCTTTGTCTGCCCAGTACATTCCCAACCTCCTTTAATATTCTTATGTTCACTGGTTTTAAGATTTCTTTCTTCTTCATTTTTTTTTTTATAATCCAGGATGCAATTACTTCTCAGCTGATACTGCAACTCTCTGAAGAGAGCAATCCCTCTTTGTAAGTCTGGCTGAGGCCAAAAATAGCTCTGTCAGCTTCTGACAGGCTGAACTTAGCCAAGTGAAATGTTTTAACATTTTACCAACTTAATGAACAGTCTTATTTATAATGTGGACAACTTTACTGTCATTATATGCAGACAGCTTAATAGATTATGGAATGCATTTGTTTGGGGAAAGCTGAATATATTGAGAAATAAATTGCAATTGTCTTACATACTGTAAACAATTTTAAGATTAAATATTCTTTGCACATTTGAAATTAAGGAGTGGCTTAACGGTAACATCCATAGCTATAAAAACACCTGAAGAATCACAGTGACAAATAACTAACCTCCAAATCACGAAAATTTGCAATATGCAAAAATTACCATTACAAAACTCTATAACCAGTTTAAATATGACTGTTAACGTAACACTGGAAATAACTATATAGACTAAATAACTGCAGAGACCTTTAGTACTTATAATAGAGGGGAAAGGTTAAAGGTACAAAATAAGTCTAACAGAAAAAAAAAAAGCGTGGGTTAACAATTGCTTACCCTCTTTTCTGCTACCTCATCCTCTCCTGTAGACTCTTTGCCATCATGTTCATCTCTCAGGCTTGGCATATGCTTTTTGTGTGCTGGCTCTCTGTTTAAGGTTGTATATCCTATGTGTTCATAAATTGGATTAATTGTCATCTTGGAAATGTATTCAGCTGCCTTCGTTTCAATATAAAGAGTAATCAATCCATCTGTCACCAGGTCATGGATGGACTCAAAACGTTTCTCCCCAACAAAGTGTTTTCCATCGTAGTAGAGTCTGAAGTTTCTGGTTTGACTTCCAAATCTGCCTCAATGAAATGGGAAAGTTGTTTTTTTTAAAGAACAGCAAGCAGAATAAATAAGACTAAGCAAGCCTTTGCAAACAATTAAAAACACTTTATCACTTAAAGCTGTGACTATGCTCTGTGTCTGGTCCAGCTGAGCTGGGGAACTAAGACTTAGCACAGATAGGAAGGAGAGATCAACAACAACTGCAGATAGATAGCCAAAACAGTTACTGTCCCAGAAGGAGCTGTTTGTTCTTGTATTCTTTTAGCCTTTCCATTATCTATGGAAAAACAGAAAAATTACTTCACACTCTTTATGGCTTTTTTTAGTGCTTCACCACTTTATCACTGTAGTCAATTTGCTTGGCTCTGATATGAAGAGTTCTCATAATAGAGTCCTCTATTACAGCCGATCAATACGGAGTTTTGATGCTGTCTCGGACCTCTGCTCCCCTGCTTGCTTGCAGGAAGAGGCCATTCAAGGTTCAGCTGAGCTACAGTGCCAACAATTACACTGAGGCAGAACTGCTGCCAGAACCGGAGCAGCACAGGACAAAATGGCACAAGGGCAAGCATTCTTTATTCCTGGCCAAAGGCCCAGGACTAACTCTTCAAGCTTTGTACAAAAGTCCTTCTGTGTTATGCTTGTTAAGTCCCAAGCTTCAAGCAAACCTTTGTAATATACAGGATATATAACACGAAAGCTATCCAACACCAGCCATTCTGCATCAGGATGGATCAGCATTTTGATACAGGCTCTTAGCAACTATAAGAATCCTGAATTTATTTGAACAGTAGCATATTTTTAAAAACTGCAGTTAGAATCTGCAACCATTTTCTGCCTCAAAGCAGTCTAAACATGTGAAAACACAGCAGTGTTTGCACTTGGCAACATCTTCCACAGAGAAGACGGAGGCAAGAAGCAGATTTCAGAGCTCACTTGTGTTGTTCCTTGGTCAGACAGCAGCGAGGGTACTGGGCCCCCTTAAAAGGTCAGATGTGCCAAATAAGTATTCAGAACTAAATTTGAAAGGATGGATTGGTTTCACTTTACAATCAAATGCCTCATTGGAGATGTTAAGGAACACAGTTAAATAATGATACTTTGATGAAGTGGCTCCTCTTCTCAGCAGGGCCTTGCCAAACAGGGGAAAGCATAATTTTAGACCTTGCCTCGGGTGAAATATTGCATTCTTCTTGCAAATATGGACAAAAAATACATGGTTCTGGAATCTTTATTTTTTTCTGTTTTACATCAAAATGCCAAAGCTTCCCATTGCCCTATCAATAGTCTTACAGTGATTGCAACTTCAGAAGCTGCTATTTTTATATAACACTCAAATATAAATGGAATCTGCATCCTGCTCACTAAGGAAAGAGTACACAATGTGTAGGAACTACGTGGACATTTTCCTGCAGATTAACTGGTACTTCCATGCATATTTTTATGCCACACAAACGAAAAGTCCATTGAACCAAATGCAAGAAATTACAAAATAACAGAAATAAGTTTTTACCCAATGCTAATTTCATCACAAGATGCAGTTCTGAGTGAATGCAAGTCATTCACAAAGTAGAAAGATAATGTCCTAAGTTATAGCAGAAGGGGTAGATATATTCAGACTTACTCTTCAGGGCACCTTTATACTCAACACAGTGTATGGCAAACAAGCTTTGACCTCGAGACATCCTCTTTATACACCTTTGACTGTCAGAGAAAGCCACATGAGCCAAGAGTGCTCAGCACTTTGCAGTGCCAAAATGAGCAACCTTCACTGTCACCTGCTCAAGTCAGTGGGAATGAGGCACACTGAGCACATACAAGCACCTTGATGGTTCTCACTTCATCAGGAGAACCAAATAAGTTTGAAGGTGAAGAATAATGGGCCCTAAATGACAATATACATTAGAATTACTTATATTAAGAGATGCAGGTGAACTGTTGCTCTAATCAGTAACATCTACTCAGACTACTTAAAGCAGAGTTTTAGGCAAGCTGAAGGTCACTTATTGCTCACTTTTCTAGAGGAAAAGGTATTACACTCATTTTATCAAGAGAGGATAAGGCACAGAAAAGCATTGCAAGGCCTATTACTAAGTACACAGTGTCTTGATTTTAGCAACATCCTTCAAAGTCTAAAACAGTCTTGTCTGGTTCTGAAGTCTTGTTCTGAAGAACAAGATGACCAAATCCTGAAAACAAAGAGAACTTCTTAAAACATTAGTTGTCTTTCTATCAGGGTCAGAAGGTGCACCCTCCTACCCCAGGTATGTTTTACTGAGCTGTAGATCTGTTCAGACTCCTGTACATCAAGTGTGTCATTGAGAGATTCTATAAGGAATAGAGTTTACAAGAGATGAATGGTTTGCCCTTCTCTAATTTCCCATTTGTTCCAAATCAAATTTTTTTCTCTATTCTTTTCTAATTGGATATGTTGTGGAGAAAGGTAATGGTTTTCAAATAGAATCCTACTAGTAACAAGGAGATAAATCCCAAAATCCCCACAAATCAATGAAACACCAGTCTTTTACAAAGACTGTACTGTCAATAACGTCTCAGAATCCTCTTTTATTTCTTTCAAATTCATTTAAATTTTTTCCTGACCACACAATAACACTATTTTTATCAAATTACAATATAAAGACAAATATATGTGTTCCTCAAAAATTATTAATAAAGATTTAATCTTCAGTCTTACTTAAAACTATGGTTTAAATTTTTCCATTAGCAGGACTATTTCCTTATGTTTACTTTCTGTAACATTCCAGCAGCCTAGTTAATTATACATCACCGTAGCAACTAAGTAGAGCCAAGGTTTGATATTTCAATTTCCCAATGCTCTCCTCCTTAAGGCAAGTACTAGTACCAGCTTTTTTGTTGTTTAATAAGTAGAAAGTGGGACACAGATAAAGTATGTTCTCTATTGCTTTATACAAGGGAACATCAGATGTTTTTCCAAGAAAAAGAATACACCTCTGACATGTCAAACAGTCTCATTGTGTCCAGTGTGCATTTGTTTGCAAGCAGCAGGACTACAGATAGTAGGTATTTTTTTATTCCAAAAGCAATCACTGTCTAGTTCCTTTGGTTGCCAGTGAGACAGAGTAGGTAATGTGGGAAAATGTATTAAACAGTCGAGCAAATGGGGCTGGTAATAAAGTACTGAGGGGTTGAATGAGGTATCATAGCATGAGAGACAGGCCTCAGAATCAGCCACCTACCTGGATGCAGCATTCAGTAAAGAAATAAAAGGAAGAAATGAAGGATTGAGAGCACAGACACACTCTTACCATCCAAGAAGATGAATTTTATAGTTCACATACAGAATTGTACAGTAGCTATTCACCACTTTCACAGGCTATTTTATGATGAGAAGTATTTCTAGACACAGGCATTGTTTAGAATGCGTAGCTGCAACCAAATGGCAAATTAATACCCCTCAGGACTATTTGTGTCCTCCTTAATTTCAAGCAACCTCATACACTGAACTGGGAAAACCTAAGTCTGAGCCTAAAGGTCACTTGGACTTTACCTTCCCTTGGAGAAAGAGTTTTAAGGTGCTTTGCAGCCAGAAGTTTTTCTTATAATTAGGTGCCAGAATTTCAGTTCTATCTTCTGAAAACCAACATTTACAACTAGAGTCTTGACACTCCATGAAAAGCCACAGGAATACAAGGAATCTTGCAATCACGACTGTTTCTTAATCATGCTATGTTCTTAGAAGTGAAAACTAACTATTCCACAGATCCTCTTTTGGCCCATTTCCTTGTCAAAGAAAGACAAGCCTTGCATGCAGCCAAAACCTCTTCTACACAATTATCCCTGAAGGTCTCCAGCTCCTGAGAGCAGCTAATTTTTTTTTTAAATATTCATTGGCAACAGAATTTCTGACAATGTCCAGGGATCTGCGGAACTTGGCAACTTCCAAGAATACCTGCCTGACAAATAACATAGTTTTCAAAACCTGAGTAGTATTTTACAAGAACACAATATGTATAAATGAAATCAAATGCATTAGGGGTTGATACAAATGGAGACAAAAAATCCTCACTGATATGTCTGGGAAGGGTGGCAGAGCACAGTCACTATACTCAGGTTTCCAGAGCCATCTGGAAGTGCAATACTGGCTAGCTGACTGCTGCTTGATGAACATTAATTTAGTGTAAAGTTATCCCTTAAAACCTGGTAACCCCCATGCTTAATGCATGATACCTGAGTTCAGCATGGAAAAAGTATGGCATCCATCAAAAGAGAAAACAGATCTTGGACCTGGTACTGCAATGTGTCCCCTGCCAATGCAGACACAACCTGTGACTCCCTCTGTCTAACCTGGATCAAAAAAAGTTCAGAGCTTGTACAGTATCACTGATAACAGCTTCCCAGCAGTCTCTAACTGAGGCTAAAGACATCACTACCTAAAATTCCTTGTCCAAGATTCAGAACACGGCATAAATAATGTGCCAACAGCAAGCAATGAGGACCAGAGCACTTGATCCACTTCCCTGTGGATCATAAGCACTGTCAGGGACAAACCAACTGCTCTAGGGCATCAGTAGGCAACAGTCTCTGAAAGCAATGAAGAAAAAGTGTTATCCACCCTTGGTACCTGTAATAGAGCATTTCACAAATAAATCTAACAAAATTAGAAAATAATTCCTTTGCATCAATGTATTATTTTACCGTTACCGGCTGATTTTCACCATCTTAAAATTTTGAAAAAATGTCAGCTGCTCAAGTACTATGTGTGCTATTAATATGCTGTAAGACCACTTAATACTTAAGGTAAATATCACTGTTCTTGATCAGCAGTAAGCATTTGAAAATATTGTGTTTGGTTTGAACAGATGCATTACCTCTTCTTAGTACTTACTGTGCTTGCATGTCTTATTCCATTTAAACTTATATAAATTGCTGGGATTGATTTGATGATTGAATCAGAATCAATACCAATGTTTTGGGCAATGTTTTACTGCCTTTTCTACCTGATGAAAGTTCCATGCTTCCTGGAAACAGACTCACTGTGGTTAGTGGTTAAGACACATTTGAATTCTACATGCACATGGGAATGTATTAAAAGCCCAGTATCTTCTCTTTACATGAGAGCAATATTTGCAGCTTCCCTGGATAAAGATCATCTGGAAATATTACTAGCAGGAATTTACTAACTTTCACGGTTTTCTAATACATAAATAATGTTTATCAAAAATTTTAAGTAATGTTTTTCAAGGGTTAATTTTACCATGTGACTTCATGCTACAGAGAGGTTTCAAATTACTTTAAAACAGAATTGTGTTTCAATTAATCTAAATTAAGGTATCAACCCTACCACCGTCTGCTCAGCAAACTTCAAAATGTGCATTTTGAAAAATTTTACTCTATATAAAACATTTTCATTTTAGGTTATATATGATACTGTTTTTCTGGTATATTTTTAAGTAGAACAACATCAGAAATGCAACAGGAATTTCACTGCAATTGTGTACTACGGAGAAAAAACTGCCACAGCACAGTGCTCAAACGTTCATTTTTGTTTCACTTAGAGCAGCTTTTCCTACAAGGGCTTAAGTTCATAGAGACAAGGAATGGTTGGAAAGGTACCTTTAAAGGTCATCCAGTCCAATCCCCCTGCAATAAGCAGCAACATCTTCACCTGGACCAGGATGCTCAGAGCCCTGTCCAATGAATTTTTCCAGGGATGAACATCTGCTACTTCTCTGGGCAACCTGTCATCATAAAATATTTCTTTTGTATCTACTCTAAATCAAGCCCCTTTTAAGTTTAATAGTTACTAAAGACTGTTGTGTGTCTCTTTTGCTTCTATAGACTTTCTCACTCTAAAAGGAACTTGCTCTTAATTTATCCTACTAAAACAATGTGGATATTTTAATTCAGTATATCAAGGAAACCAGAGTGGAAGACATCAAGTGAAAACCCAAAGAAATGTTCTTATTGTAAAATAGCTTTGCATGTTCAGAAAGTGCTTTTGGAGAGCAGAGTGCAGCAACATTGTTTTTGCTGGTTTTGTCCATTTGGGTTTTTTTCTAATGTACACAACAGATTGTTGTTCAGGGTCTCAATAAAACCCAAATTCACTTAGATTAAAAAAAACAAAAACAAAAAAACAACTATAGTGAGATTTCTGTTCCAGAGAGATTTTGTCAAATCTGATTTGCCTTAAGCCACTGCTAATTCAAATCTTACAACTCAGGTTTACTTAACTTACTTAAAGGTATTACAGGATCTGCTATTCACTTAACTTGTTTTCTAAGTGTATTCTACCTCTAATCTTCTAGTACTCATCACTTCTTTGGAAACAGTGAGATTCACCAATATAGTCATCCTGCTCTCTAAATGGTTTTTCCTCAAAGCTGCATTCATTAACAACAAAGAAGCATAATAACATAAAATGAAATCGTTCCTGCATACATAACATGCATTGTTAGAATTCTTGGGGCTACTAACAGTTTATCAATGAAGATTAATAGCTTTTTATTATTAAATTCTGGTTTTTTAGAATACAGTTTCTTCTTTCATGCAAGTGCAGTAATAAATGGAGCAGATGTCAATTTATTACTGAAACTGTTACGGTTCTTTTATTCATCTCAAGATATAAAAGGAAAACAATTAGCTTGATTCTCTTTCTAGCACCTATCAAATCAGAAGGAACCATACTCAGCTCAGCTGAGCTTCACCAACTATAAAGGAGAGAGAAGGAAAAGGAAAATTGGGCCAGATAACACTTACTGCTGTCAGTTGTTTTGGTGTTTGAATAATTAACAAATGATTTGATGAAAACAATGATGACATTAAAAAAACAATGTAAGGTTACTGTATGTTATCTTGGAAACACGTCTGTAAAGCACCCACAGTATCTACAGCTGATGAAGTACAGAAATAAAGGTGTTTCTCCAAATATGAAAATTTCTAAATATGTATTCCAAAAATATACAAAAGAAGAGGCCAATCAAAGGAACTAACTTGAAGATAGATTTCTAAAATTTTCTAAAAGCAGTAGAGAAGAAGAGGAATTCCAATAGAACTTGCAGAAGACAGAAAAGGTATGAATACTTTGACAGGAGAGGAGAACACAAAGTACACAATTTAATTATCAACTGATTGCATTAGAATTTGATTTTTTCAACTATCATTTCAACTCCAACATGCCTAGAAGCTTCAAACCATTATGCAGCAAATTCCAACACAATTTCCTGCTCAGGAGCTGTGACTGAGGGTAGCCTGAGAGATGGGGTACAACTTTCAGTCTGTCTAGGCCATTTTTAAGATAACCTAGACTTTTGTACTGAACAAGCATGTGAGACAATAGAGAAAATATCTTCTCTAATGGAGAAATGAGGCCTGCAGGACCTCAGGGCCTAAATCCAAGTCCTATATGAAGGAAGGGCTATGACCCAGACCCTCTGAGCTCCACCACAGCACCCCACCACAAGCACAGTGCCTCTGTGTCCAGCTGATCACAGCACACCTTTGTGGAGCAGCAGGAACTACAGCCAGGGGGAAGGACAGGGCAGAAAATGAACACGAACTGTGTACACTGAGCACAGGCATCTCTTGGACAAGTTCTCCCAAAAAAGTTCACAACACACTGAAGCACAGAGTATTCCTCTGAGAAGTGCTGAACTTAACATGAGCAGGAGAAAGACTGCAGTAAACTGAATTGCCAAAGATAAATTAGACACTCTAGCCAAAAGAAAACAGAGCTGACAACAACAACAGATGGGAAGAGGAGGGAAGGAGAACAGGAACACAGCAAGAAGACATGAACCATAAGGAAAAAAGCATTCTAGTCTGTGGGAGGACCTAGGTAGCCAGTTAATTACTCATTAAGGTTAGTAGTTATTTATTATTATTCTAAATACTCAAGTGAAGTCATTACAGTGGTGCGCAGGTGCACTTACATAAGGCAGATGACAAGCAGAGACCTCAGATGTTTACTGATACCTGAACCTTTCACCTTATTGACAAATTAACAGAGTAAATTGTTTAGTGTGAAATTTTATGTAGGGAAAGAAACTTTTTACATGGAAGATCATTTAAATAGAGGGCCAATTGTTTTACTTGAAGCAGAAATGCTAGCTCCAGAATTTATAACCACCTTTTCCCCTGCTTTTTTTTTCAGTTAGCAACCAAGGAGTATTGCATGAATATTTTAGAAAGGATTCTAGAAACTGATTTCAACCCTTGCCATTGCCAATCACTTCATTTGCAAATCAGGTAAAAAAATACACAGAAAGATATGAAAAGTTTAGTCTTTAAAATGGTCTTTATATTTTTTCCTACCAACTAGCATGATGCCAGAATACTGTTACCATGGTTAAAGTGAAGAGATGCAGTTAGCTACTTTTTTGCTGGGCTCCTTCTGACTACTTTTAGGTCAGCTGTAGATGCAGGATAAACTATGACCAGATTTTGACACAGTCATAATTCAAAAAGCATAGTTCAGCTATTATTGTGTAGAAAGTAGTTTTAAACAATTCTTCTTTCCCCGAGAAGCTTTGCCATATCCCAGTATATACAACGAGGTTTTTCAGCAGAATGCAGATCAACAGTTTGAATCTTTGAATTTAGGAAGCCTTTTGCAGATGTTGAATTCTACATGTGTAAGTAATCCCACAGCAATCCACACATGTTCTGGAACAGCACTACACATGTGTCCCAAAAGAGCCCAATGAAAATAAACAGCATTCAGCTACCAAAGCAGTCATCCTCTGAAACTTAAAAGGTTCATTTGCAGCATTATGCTCTAATACCCTACCAATTAGGTCCCCTTTTAAAATACCAGTGGCTAGTTTCTTAACAAAATTTCATAATTTTGGGATTGAGAATGTATGTATGAATTTGCACAGTACATGTAGTTGGTTGACTGAAATAAAGATTACTAATTTTTGACATCCATTTCACCTGAAGAATTCTTTCCTGGTGCTACATAATCTTCAATGTGCCCAAGCCCCCAAACATAAAGAAAACATGACTCATAATCATGGCTCACATTATTACCCTTAAAAAAAAAAATCATGCTGCAGAACCTTATTTCAATTCATTCTCAGTATCACAACAATAGAATTTGCAGGAAGGGAAACCATGGTAACCAATTAAATGTGCTACAGCAGCTATCTGCTCAAAAGAACATGCAGTACCATCACACTTCAACGCCTACCACTAGAACACTCTCTATCCATTTCCTCTTTATCCTCATCCTAATTATTAAACAAGCTCTTCACCACAAAAGGCTACATTGCAAACCATGTCTATTGTTACTGTCATTTGCTATAGGTCTTAACATTAAGCAATGCACTACTCTTTTGCCAAATTTAAAAGCAGATCTAATAGCTACAGAAGTGAAATAGGAATTTTCATTCTCTTAATCTGTTTGGAACTTTGAATTAACATTACAATGTATTTTATGTATTTTTATTCTAACAGAGACTTGCTGATATGTATGGACACAGATATAGATCTACAATAGTTTTCTCATGTTAGTAATTATTTTAAACCTCTAGATTGAAAAACATTTTCAGTGGCATTCTCTGATTGATTAATTAATTAGTAAATATTGGAGAATGCATCCATGATTAACTACAGGCATTAAAAATAGTAGGGTGCTGATTTGCTGCTCTCAGTTGTGTTTATGCTTCATTCTCCTTTACATGGTATCTGAGCTGACACAATTTTACAGGCCTTCTTAGGTTTTGAACATCAATTTTATTTGAAGGACAGCTGTGAATATTTAGTCAAGCTTCTATACTTAAAACATTTAAATTATAATTTTCTTTTTCTTAAGAACATACTTCTACCTCTTACAAATTCTGAAAAATTTATTTTCTGAAAAAACCCCACCATCTTTTGTTTCAAATTTAGATTTAAAAGGTAGTCTGCCTTTAAAAAAGTCACTATGTAAATTTCACAATAATGGATGAAAGTAGACAAAAATAGCTCATCATAAGATGATCAAAATGCAGCTTGTTATATAAGTGGAAAGCAGATTTTACAGTAACTCAATAGCAACTTTGAAAACTGAAAAGTGTTTTTGGCTAAGAGTCACTTTCCCTACCTAAGAAAAAATATTAAAAATCTTCACTTTGAACTCAATTAACTATTCCACAGTATTGCACTAAGAACAGCTGACTGCCTTGCTTAAGCTTGCAAAAAGTATTATTTTTCCTGTCCTATATTTGGTCATTTGAGTGGTGGTAGGCTTTGTCTGTAGCTATAGCAGCTCAGGAACAAGTTCTTTAGATCTACTAAAGCTAGTTTCATAAAAGCACCACAGCCTCATGCTTCACAGTGGTCAAAAACTCATTTAGAAGGGTTTAGAGAACAAAGAAATAAAACACATAGTGTTTGAGTCTTGAACAGGATGTGCAGTCCTGCCTGGTATGGACACTGAGACTTTGGACATCAGCTACAATAGCTGGTGGAATCAAATGTAACACAAAGTGTTCCATGATGATTTGAGGAATTGTCTGGCTTGGGTCCTCAGGACAAATCACAAAAAGCCTGTTCTTCTCCATTTCAGAAAAGTTGGCTGGAAACACTTCATTACAGAGACACCATACCTTGCCACAGGGAAGGGCTATGATCCTGTTTCACTAAACTGCTCTTCACGACTGGATGCACTGGGTTTTTCAGGATTCCCAGGCACGCTGACACAAACACAGGAAGAAGACATCTGCCAGAGCAGGACGTGCTGGGCCATCTGTCTCACTGAACTGCCTGCCTCCCCAGCAGAACCATCAGCAGCTACAAGCCAGGAAACAAACCTCTGCTGCTCCTACCCAGAGCTACCACAAGACTTTGATCTTGATGAACTCAAACTTCATGATGCAATCTCACTTCATAGGCAGTTTCCAGTTTGCCCTAATCAGAATTGACAGACTGTCAAAGACTGACACATCAGACAACAAACAGCGAGGGAGACTGAGTAGATACACAGAAATACAAAGGGAACCAAGTATTTATGGCAAGAATTGATAGTACCTTCAAGAATCTAAATGTTACTCAACTTTTTTCAATTTTTTTACCAAAATGTGCATGAAAACCAATCAGAAAACAAGGAAATTTCATTTTATGTTTTGTCACTATGTTATTGCAGAATTAGAGCACTTCCAGAGAATTGCTGGGTTAACTTCATAAAATTCTTGGAATCTGTTCTGTGCCTGGCTTTTTTATGTAACAGCTGACCAAGTTTTCTTTCCTCTCACACCTTCTACGGGGTAGAACAAAGGTAAAGAAAGAAAAGCAAAAATCATATGGAGTCATCTTAAAGTTAAGATGACTGCTTCAGAGAGAGTGGCACTCAAACCTAGTATGAAAATATTAAATTGGTTCATCCAGCTAGAAGAGAAAGGGTGAAATTAGTGACCCTGAACTCAGCTAAAGTCTTCTGTTGAACTTGGAAAAGTTTTGCTCATACATACCACCCTACTGACAGGTTCCGTTTTTGGCCATGGAAATTACATTCTTAAATTCCTGCTGGGATTATCTAAACTGCAGATGGGGCTATCTTTGCCATCTGGCAGTGTAGTGACCCAAACACAAGTGATGCTCTCAAAAAATGACAGAACTACATAAAGTCATCATGGCAATCACAGCAAACTTCTCACAGTCAGGATGCACAGAGAGACTGCAGAAATGACCTAGTCTTTAAGAGAGGCTACAATGTCAGAAACACAGTGAAGTGGGCATTTTGGCTAATGGTTATATTGTGCATTTATTATTCCAGGGAGAGGAAAGATAAAAACTGAGCAAAACTCCCCCTCCAGTCAGTGGAAACACAGACTCCTGCTACACTGCTTAGTAGTGATAAAAAAGAAAGTGGTAAAATTACAATGTGTGGAAGACAGAGCACCACAGTTCAGAGCCCCACCTAAGGTATGAGGGTTAACACCCTCATTCACACACTTTGAAGGCCAACAGTGAGACAACAGAGCATTGTCTGCTGTGGGAAGGAAAGCAGCCAGCTAGACCCAATGCCCTTGATACACAAGTCATTTAGCACTTAGACATAATGAAACAGCTGCAAGATGCTGCAGTTTCAGTTTCTGATGCGTTTTCCCAAACACTGGATTTTGTCAAAATAAATCAATGATAACAACTTTGCTATCATTTGAAACCTTTTCTCAAACTTATCACTAGCAACTATCCATTCTTTTCTCTATTTGGTATAAAACTGATTTTATTGCTTTCAAAGGGGTTTTACAGTGTGAAAGAGATACCACCAAACCTGGGAAAAAAGCCATCTTTTGATTGATGGACTGGAGGTGCATTTGAAAAAAAAAAAAACCCAAAAAAACCCCAACCTGTAGCAATACATCCTACAAGAACAAGATGCTCAACAGCTTCATCTCAGTCTATAGGCCCTGTGCCTTCTGCACCACTGGAAGCAGGGGTGCAGGTGTCTTCAAGCCAGGTGTTACAACAATTGATTTCTTTTTAGCTTTAAAAGAATATTGGAAGAGCAGAAGATGATGAACTTGAGTATTATTTTAATAAGAAATACTAAATTTGCACTATTAATGTCAATATTGTTTCTCTTTGAAATATTGCTACAGAAACAAATATCCTATGGAAACATACTTTTTTCCCCTGAAAAACTAATTCATCACAACCTATTATTTCAAGACATTATTTTAACTATAATCTTATTTTACCCATATAAAACTTTCAGTAACTGCATCTTCTCCTTCAATGTTTTTCTGTCTCACTTAGATTTACAACATTGCTAATAATCACCATCTCCCATCCGAGTACTTAGGTGTACAGCACAGGCCAAAATAACCTCCAATACCTTAAAAGTAATTAAGCTATTTAAAACTTACAACAATTCTTCATTTGACTTTTTTATTTATAGCTGACCCACTTGCCAGAACTTTGCAGAGTGAAGAAGTAGATCAGCTACCACTGTTAGCTCACAGGTGTTCAGACAAAAGAGGCCTCCTGACTTGGTGCCATCCCCTGGAGACACCAGAGAGAACTGAGTGTCCTTCAGCAACAGCTGCCCAGCCAGTACATGGCAGAGCAGGCAGGGGAATCAGAAAATGCCTTTTATTTCTAGATAACCTGCTCTCCCAACATATGCATGGGGCCACATCTGTGTCATAGTGGGAGAAGGGCAAAATGAAGCCCCACCAGCAAAACCACAATTGCTATTATCCTGATGGTGCAAACAATAAGGAATTTTATCACTTCAAAAGGGGGCAGTGAAGGTTAAAGATATCAAATCTATAACTAGGGTAAAAAGTATAATGATTAAAAAATAATTAAAACAATCACAAAGAATTTTATGTTCTGAGGTCAGCAACACAGTCAAATCTTCTGAATATTTTATAAATTTAAAAATGAAATATTAATTACTGACCTTAATGCCAAAGTATAGGTTCCAGGTTGCCTTTGGCTTTCACGAATGAGATAGCTTCCCTCTGCCACACTTAATAATTGGTCAGCTTCCTCCCTTGAGATCATCCCATGGAATCTAAGGAACAAAAATGTTTTTGAAACACATGCTTCTTCTCTTTTAAATCACCTTTTGGTCTTCTTTTAAAAAGCACCAACAATAGTAATTTAAAAAGAAACAAACAAAAAAATGACTGATTTGCAGGAATCTACAGTTAAAATTAATTTCCCTTTCTGCCTGTATTTGAAGTTATTTTAAATGGTTTAGAAAAGCTTCTAGGAACAAATATCTATGAAACAAGTACATTGTTTTAAAATGTGCATCTATCAATTTAATATACAGAAATAAATCTGTTTTTTCCTGTTGGCTTCACATGTTTTGTGCTAGTGGCATGCAATCAAACATTTTAAAGCATTTAGGATATTTTATGCAATCCCTGAGATTTTAGCAGGTTGCCATAATCTCAGTAACTGCTGATATAATAACCCAGCAACACTACACATCTTTTGCCATAATAAACATAAGTAAGATCTGCTTTGTTTCTCCACAGGAAATCTAACCATCTTTGCATTAGCAACCTGAAACAGAAGACACATATAGACTGAACATCTATTGCATTTGGTATCCAAATATCTTTTTTTCCTGAACAGAAACACCTTTTCTTTTGCAAAGCCAACTGGAGAGGGAGAGAGAAAAAGACAATCTCTTGAAGGTACAGAAACACATGTATGTTTTTCTCACTTAAAGTAGCACTCAGTGATATTCATAACCATCAGAAATTGAAGCTGTAATTTTAGGCAGACAAAAGTGATGTCACTGTAATAATGATCTAATGGAGAGACACACTGCTGTAAAACATGCAGAAGAAACAAAGGAGCACAGAGTGAACACTTGACACCTTTTCTATAACTATTATTAACCAATATGTCAGGATAAACCACTTACAGAGATGTTTGTTACTTACTCTCTTCCATAATATTTGGGTCTGTTCTCTACCTAGAAGAAACAACAGAAATTGTAATATTTCATAACAAGAGAAGCTATACAGTAAGTGGACTATCTACAATAAAATATTAAAACCAGAAAGGGATATAATGTGAAAGTGCAGGCAAAAATAATCTACAATAGAATTTCTCCTGTGATTAGAACATAGGGAAACTAAATGGAGACCTTCAGAAAACATTGCACTTGTGAATGGCTTAAAACAGTGAGAAAGGATGAGCCACTTGGATCATGTCATCCTCAGGACTCTGCATATACAAACTGATGGCTTTAAATATTGCTTTTACAAAGTGCTAGAAAGGGGAAATGAGTTTGCATTTCATGCATGCAAGTACCCCATATTGTTGAGTGCACTAATACAGTGAAAACATCTATAAAACTCTTAAATTTACAGGTTACCTTCCATCACAGAGCTGTTGGTGCCCCTGCTGAAATAAAGCCACCACTATACAACCCCTCAGAGTGAGGGCAAATGGCTGAGTGAATCACCAAGTGCCTGTGTCTTGTACTTCTTGACTTCATTTCACTGTGTGATCTGCAGTATCACCTAAAAGCCTTCAAAAGCAGGTGTGCATGTGTTGTGTAGTGGAACTCCACCTTGTCTGTGCTACAGAGACCTCAGTAAATGCACACAACATGCAGGGGTGTCAGGGTACAAGCTGCCTGATAATTATTTTAGATTAAGTAATGCAACTTCATTTGTCCAGGAAGTTTAGAGCCAAGTGAGGAACAGCAGATCTCAGAGAAATAAGCTAATAATCTAAACTGCCAGGTTATCCTTTCTTGCTAAATTTTAAGAGGGAAACTCTTTGGGGAGTAAAAGTCAACAGTTATACAACCTGAATTACAAAAGTATAAAACAATCCAGCTATGCTGAAACACAGAACACCACTTTAGTTTCTTTTTTCCATCTTTCCAACAAAAAGCCTATTAATATTAGCACTTCTCTCTATTTTTTTTTCAGTGGAGTATAAAGATTTCACATATCCGAAACAACAAAAAGCAACATACATCCTGATGTACAGTCCAATAACAATTCTTCTACATTCCCAGCAAATAAAAAGCTATTGTAATGATTCATCAGTTTGGAAAAAAAATTCCATTACTGGAAAGATTTATCATGTTCTAAAATATTTCCCTTTCCTTTAAAACAACAAACAAGAGTTGACTGATGTGATAGCTGTTTTCAAAGGGCCTGAAGAGACTGGATCCTTTCAAAAAAGAAGAAAGGTATTTTTTTGTTAAATGTAGTCTATTTCTTCAGTGAGAAGATAGCAACATAAACAGAGAAAAAAATGAAAGCATTTTATTGTTGTAATAGAAACTTGCAACAATTCTTAACTAAAACCCTTAAGCCAAGACACTAGTTTAGGGCAGTTGTTAAAAGAAGAATCCTGTCATGAATAAGATTTTGTTGTCTGTCTAGTGAGATTTTCTATTTATCTCAGTGATTTTATAAGACAGAACTGGAAAATTTATATGAGCAAAAGCATTCCTTTTCAGAAATGCCTTAGTAACTTGACAGGGCTTCTTCAGAGTACTTGCAAATCCTAAAAAAAATTTATAATATACTTTGCAAACATTTGAAAATGTGAACAGGCAGATGACTGGAACAAAACATCTGAAAAAACCTCCATAGGAGTTCCATTTGTAGCTAGGCTCGCAGTTCATTTTGGTGGATGGTGAGTTAAAAAGGAAAATAACTACTTCTGTTAACACTGATCAGTCTCTACTGAACAGTTTTACCAATTTGTGATAACTTCTTGTTGATATAAATGTTGTATTCATGTTGTATAAATGTTGATGTGCAACACTTTTTGCTTGCATAAGACTTAGTGCAACTGGAACCTCAATTTCACAGAGTTTTGTTGCCTGATTATTTGTTTTAGGTTTTTTTAAATCACTTTTTATATTTATGATAATATTGGGGGTTTGACATCTATATTGACATATATTAAGACTTTAAGAAAATTCCATCAGATCTCAGCAGGGGTCTTCTAATTCACTTGGAATGACTGGGCTACATACACAGTGCAGTTTGTATGCACTGAGGAAACCACACAGACTCCCTGTAAGCCAAATTTACCATGTAAGACAGTAAACACTGTTCTCAAACTTTCTATAAAGCTTCTGACAGGTGTTGTTACACCAACTGTACCCCTTGCAACTCAGACAAGGTGTTTATTCTTATCCTTTACTGCACTGGAACCAGAAGCAATATGCAGCTTTTTTGGTCTTTTGTGTTTCCTTGGACTCAAAGCTCCTGTCAGACTGTATTCTACAAAATTAACTCTACAAATGACAATGACAGGCACCCACATATCCTCCCTTTGCACATGAGCACTGAAAGCCAAAACAGTTCAGTTCAGAAGCTTCATTAGTCTAAGTTTTACAGTCTACCCTCCCTAAGTTAAGGAGACAAAACCAAAATATCTGGACTGGAACTAAATCCACCAAAGAAAGGAAATACATTTTAAAATAAGATGATAGCAAGAAATCGATCCTGTTAGCTAAAGCTGATGGCTGAAAAGACAGTGTAATTATCCTCTGCAGAATTTTTTCCTGATTTGGCAGTATTTTTGGACCAAAGCATTGCTGAATGTGAGTGAGGGCAGCCATAGCTGCTTCTTTTTCTTTGTATCCAGCAAAGATCAGCCAAATGCTACCTCTTGACTTCTCAGGATTTTTACTTATGGGAAAAATTTCCTATTGCTGTTTGCTTGGCAAGGTTTTAAAAATTGCTTCTAACTTGGAAAAAAAAAGTGTGGAAAAAAAGCATGAGATAATAGTTTTCAAAGTGTTTATCTGTATACCACTAATGCAGAGGCCACGGGAAATAATTAAGGTCTCCTCTCTATGATGAAGGAATACAAAGAACAACAAGATATCCACCATTGCTTAATTTATCGTTTTTTCAAACTGAGGTGTGAAGGCACTGAAACCAAACTTATGAAGAGATAAAGCAGACAGATTTGGAAAGCACCTCACTGTAGACATTCCTTTGGAAAAGAGCTTAGCTATCACAAAATTTGGAAAGTCATCCTGGTCAAATATCATGTAGATAAAGCCACCTTTAGAAACAGCCCTAGAAAGGATGTGTATTATATAAGCCCATCCATTCTGTCTTTCCTGGCCATTTTCACAATACTACACAGAGATGCTGTTTAGCATGTTTGTTAACTACTAGCACTAAATTAGGGTGAAGCTTCCTAAAAGGACAGAATAAGCCAATTATTTTAATTATCTCCATACTACATATTTTATTTCATATAGTCACTTTAAATTGTTCATGGAATGCTTTCATATCAGTCAAAGCTGCCCTAAATATGCCTGTGCATGCACACATATTTATAAGATTATATGCACAATACAAATTTCATGGAGGAAATGCAGTATTAATTGGACAAACACTATTATAATTTGCATGCAAGCCTCATGCAGACATCAAATAACCTTAGAATGTTATGGAATCATCAACTTTAACCTCATGGAGTATTAAAAGACTCGGCTCTGCTGCACCTTCACAATAAAAAACCCCAAATGAATGCAATGCTCTTTTTACTTCAGTGTCTCTCCACTGATCTGTGTTTCTCTGATATGAAACTGGTGTAGCAGAGCAGAAACTTGAATTCTTTGTATTTGAGAACCATTTCAAGTTAAGTAGGTCATTCTGTTGAATACACCTCTCAGTATCAGCACTTGTACAACATGTGCCTTTGCACATGAAGTAAAGGGTTGAGGGATGTTTTGTGGTGTGATTTCCAATTATTCTTTAACAAGTGCTTTTTCCCCTCATCATCACTCCTGCTTTTGTCAACAAGTGGATTACAATAAGGCAAGAAGAGCAATTTATGTGTTAATACCTCACCAAATTACATATTGTTCATTCCCACTGACCTCTTTGATGATGTTCTCAGGAACCAAAATTCTCTTCCTAATATTTATGAATTTGTTTATACAGCTGAATAATTCAACCACTTAGGAAAAGATTCTGCTTCCCACTGACTCATGCATGGCTGCTAATAGAAACCCAGCTGAGAAAGAACAGATCACAAAGCTGAACACAGGCAGGAGAGGCTGAGACCAGAGAGAAAGGTTAACAAGTTACTGCTCGCTGAATATATTTTCACTTCAAATCAGCTCAGCTGTATAAATTGTTCAACACTTATAATGAAAACTGTTATCTGCATTATAAAGAATTAGTGCAGAAGTAGGAAAATGCACACTGATAATGTACTTCAATTTTACCTTTATTAGTTAAAAGTAAGCTTCCAAGAATTTTTTAAAATAAAGTAATTCTTCAATGATAAAATGTGTCTTTAATATGCTCTTTTTTGCAGCTAAATACCTGACTGATTCTTTCATAGTTTTGTGTTTACTTTTATTGTCACTAGTTTCTAAATCTGCAGCTTTTATTTCTCAGTTTCTACAACATTGTTCACCATGCAGACACAGGTTTCCTCTGCAGAGTTCAAAACACAAAATGTCTTATTTTTTTGTTCACTCTGACACAGGGATAGATTTACACTTACTTAAAATTTGTCATATGTCATAATCTTGTTTTAGAATAAATTCATAGAAATATGATGTTAATATGACAGACACTAATGTGTTGAATTTCTTTCTCCACTCGTGACAGGACTTAGCAGTGTTTTGATTGTGATACTTTTGCAAATCCTCCATTGACTGTAATAGGCTAGAGGCCACCACTCACCCATAGCAAATTTTCCTTTGTAAAGCAGTCCAACTTTTTAATTTACTATCTCTATTAGAGCTAATAAAAATTTCCAATTAACAGAATTTAAATTTAGTGAAAATGAGGATGAGAAAGTTGTAGTAGTCAGTGTGATTTGTATTTGAAGAAGATTTACACAGATGCTTTTATACTTGGCTGGCAAGTTTCTTGCTCTCTTCTAAAAAGGGGACAATCTGTATCTGATCAAGAGCTGAACAATTTCCATCACCACAAAGGCAGGAAAAATTGTTAATTTTCAGATGCTGAATACACATTTATATCTCTGCTTATTTAACTGGGTTAGGTAATAATATTCTAAGAAATACTATGAAGAACAACTTAGTATGAAATTTGCTTATGAGTTCTTACCACCTAGCACAAAAGACCCCCAAGCCCTTCTCTGCAGCCACACTAGCCTGGGATATAATGCCAACATATTTTACGGAATATCCCAGACCTCTTTAGCAGTTTACAATTTCTCCCCAACTACATACACCTTGTGCAGTCAAATAATTACAAAATAATGGCAATTGTCATGTTAAGTATTGTATGATTTTCTTAATTGTGCAGGTGCTTTCAATTATGGCTTGATTTCGTTTTTCATTTCTTTGTTTTTTGTTTTTTGTTTTTTTCTTGTTAAGAAATCAAAATATATACAGAAAAACGAAGATTCTAATTCTGTGGGAATTAAAACATTCACAAATTAGATCCTCAAAGCCTCTAACTGAAGAAACAAAAATTTTCAGCCATCACCACAAGTCAGGCAACTTTATGAACATTACACTGCAAGTCTCACTATGGGAGTAAACAACAGCAGGACTCAGAGATATGGCTCAGAAAACAACAAGTTCCAGTGATTGTATAGGCATAATGTCAGCACCTCAAGGAACAGTGTCAGAGGGCGACCAAAAATCTCTTCTAGGTTTTACAATATGCCTGTGTACACATAACCACACACATATACCACCTCCTCCACCTTTTTTTAGAAATACTTCTGAGGTGAGGAAGGAAAAAATCAACTATCCAACAACACTTCACAACAATAAGCACAATCCATTGGAGGCAAGGAATAAAATATTTATCGTATCCTCGTGAACACTCTGAATCATTAGCCTGTATTGTAATACTAAGCTTTTACAATACTTCAAATACTTTGTATATTAATGTAATGAAAACATGCACCACAGAGAACACTCAGAACAGAATCTTCTTAATAATGTTTCAATGGGAATAAAAAACTGGAAAAACCTCAATTTTTTCACAGCCTAGATCTTACCTTCTGTAGATATCTTTCCTTCAAATCTCCATCCAACCTTATTTGATGTACCTAAGATACCTGCACAACAATTTAAACCAGAATACCTCTGCTTGGATGCTCATTAACAGTAGAAATCCTTGTCAAAACAAACCTTTTGCTATAATTCTTGTAAAATTCATGTATTGTTCTCTCTTACAGCTTCAGTAAGCTACAGTTATACCTTTTTTAGAAATATGAAATTAACAGAGGAAAACCAGTGCTTCCATTAAATGCAGTACTTCACTTTTGTTAAATCTCTACATTTTATTTTAAAAATTGACAGATTACTTCATATAGTTGGACTTTTGAAAATATGAGAGAGAACTGCCTGTTTAATTTTGTCAAATAATCCTCCTTGTGATCTGAATTATGAGCTACTCTACCTTCAGGAGAAATCCCTCTGTATTTAATGTTAAGTTGAAGCAACTAACATATCCCAAAGATTAATTTTCTTTCTCTTGGCACATGATAACAATACTCAAGTTTTATTGCAGAAATGTAATAACTTCCAGTTACTCAGCAAGAACTGTGTTTTGTAATAGTGCCTAACATTTTAGCATTTTTGAAATTTGTTTCCCAGGTTCTTCAGTGAAGTTGCAAGATGGATACAGTTATGACTAATCCTGCTGGCACCAATGCTTGGTGCCAGGTAAACCCTCGAGCACCACAGCCCTGGAGAGGTGTTGCTCTGCTGAGAGGCAGCTCAGGGCACAGGGCAATGTGGGATCTACTCCAACAGCTGATCCCAGGAGCAGCTGCTTCCATATCACTGCCTATCAATGGGATCCCATTGTTTCCACTTCAGTCCATAAAATCTGCAGCTCTGCATAACTTAGTTCCTGCTATTAATGAGACTTAAGTACTATGACTCAAACAACAGCACCAGGGGAGGTTTTAGTCCTCCCTCTGCTGATTTATTTCACACATCTAGCAGTGATGTCTGTAGGAACAGGTGCACAGTTCCACTGTACAGCTCTGCTCCGGCTTCTGTGAATTTCTGATGAGAAAAGGTATGTTTCCATATATCTAAGAATCAAAAAGTGGTAAATGATTCTCAGTAAATGATGATACACATCAAAATGCTTTAAATTCCATTTTCAGAACAAATGGATTTCTGAGTACCAGTGCCCCAAGGCTACTCAGTCTAATCACAGCACTCAGTGTCCCAAGGAACCACTCTTTGGCCTGGACACAATTAAGTACAGACATGGAATTACTGGGCTGTATAAAACTGAACAGCGTGGTACCTACCTCACAAGTGCAGGTTATTCTTCTAGGATGGGGAGCTTCCTGTTGCAACTGATACACTGGGAGGAGGCAGAAGTTAAATTCTAATTAATGCAGAATCATTGTGTAAGTTAGGCATTTTAACATTAAACATTGCAATTTAAATAAAGGAGACTTTCTGCAAAGTGTAACTCAAAACCAAGGATATAGAAATTTACAAACAAGCAGTCAGAAAACAAGAATGTTGCAAGCCAAAATGGGATATTGATTTTCTTTACAACAAATTGATCAAGTAATATGGAATAACTAGGTGAGATCAGACAAGTTTCCAACAAATAGATCAGAAAAAGAATCATAATAAACACAAACTGAAGTTCATTGTATGTCAAATCAGGCTGCTGTCAGACTTCCTTCAGTAAGCAGATGGAGCCCAATCCTACTATTCTGGGCACACACCCAGTCACCTGCAGTATGTCAAGACTTTACAAGAATCACTCAGAACTGTGCACTATCAAACCCTCTGTCTTTTCCCCTGCTCAGGGAGGACCTTTCTGAAGAGAGGGAAAGATGGCCTTTGAATTTGCAGATCTAAAGACATAACGAGCTGAGTACTAGAGTAAAACAGCTAAGGCCCAAAATTATGACATACACTTACTTACATTTATATCTTCCCTCCTCCTTTTCCTCTATTTTTTAAAATAAGCTTCATGAAGCCAGAACAGATCTTTGCAACCAGATATAAATTTAATGCTACTAGTATTACAGACTTTCTAGCATAATACCAAAGGAATGAATTTCAACTTCTATGCCAAATGACTCTGGTCTGGCAAGTCACCTTCAAAATGAGGCTGTCAGCACTAAGTTAGTATTTCAATAGTACAACAGACATGGCAAATGGACATTTGGAATTGTAATCTTTCAAAATTAAATTATGTTTCAATCATTAGTAGGAATACCAAGGTCTACATTGTGCTATCACCTTCTTTAGATAATAAGACCATACATTAATTTAACCAATATAATTTGACTTCATTACAATTCTCATTTGATCCCAAGTATTTTCCACTGGAAAATACTGTATTTATGTGTCAACCTACATGGGAATGGAGAAAATGGCAAGATGCCCAATGATCACTGAATCATAAGATAAACAGGAAAAAACATTCTCTTTGTTCCAAATAAAAAAAGAAAAAATTAATGGTTTTTCCTGTAGCTACTAAAATCAGTCATTTCTATGCTGGGCTGGTAATACAAAAATGATTTTTGCAAGTGATGAAGAACAGCACACTGGTATATAAAAGTGCAATTATCATTTTAGGCATAGCATGACCACTTATATTGCCAGCACATAGATTCCCTAGCTTCAGTTGTAAAAGCTGTATTGGTTGGCACTGGATCTTGTCCATATCTAATTCTGAGAACTGCAGAGCCAAGTTCAAAGGAAAGAAAATTAAATGAAAGAGCAAGTTGATATTTTTCTGAATTTCACAAAAGAGCAGTGGAGACCCACAATCAGCATGCTCCACACAAACTGGCTAAAAACTGAGAACTATTTCCCACCTTACTTCAAGCCAGGCTGAAAAGATCTTCTGAAAGGAAATTCTTTTTCACCAGTGGCAATTCCTTTCTCCTCTTCCAGTAAGAAGCACAGCAGGCTGACTAGCTAAGCTCCAAAACAGGATTCCTATCTCTCCTCCTCTAACTGATGTATGCAATTCAAACTGTTCAACATCAGTTTCCTTGCTGTAATTATTGCCAGGGAAGTCAAACAACACATTCCTCTTGGTCTGTCATGAGACAGAAATCTAATCAAACCTCAAGATTCAGAGCTTACTTCTGAACCATGGGAAGGTTCTCCATGGCAGGCAAACCATGGTGTTGTAGGAGAGTGGGTGCACAAACCACACATGCAAACCACGTTGGAGAGTGGGTGCAAACACATCTGCACGTGCCCAGGCTTTCAGCTTCTGTCAAGCTGCCAATAAAGATCTGGTATTAGAGAGGTTCAACCCCCCTGTTATAGATTATGGCATGGAATAAAGTGAGCAAGGAAGCACTGTTCCCTGAGTTCAGAGAAGGTACAGAGCTGAAAAAATAATCAGATCTCCACTCTTACACTTGCTCTCTTCTAACCGTGGTTCTCACTTAGCCTTTAATTCCATACCTCTGATTAAAAAGTCTCCCAGAGCAGGATGGAAACCTTTTAAAGTAACTACATTTTCTCAGTGCTAAATCTCCTCAACCTTTAGAGAGCAAACATTTTCACAATGTGAAACGTTGCTTGAGCAAATCCCAAATCTCTTTATCTAGGCTGAAGACACCAAGCTGAATATATTCAATGTAATGCAAATGTAAGTCTGACATCCCTAAACTGTTAAGTGTGTTATACACACAAACATTCTGTTTTTAAAATCTGCTTTTCACAGAAGACTTCTTTCTTGCTGTGATTCCTCACATCTTGGCTTTTCCATCTACAAAGAGCTAGAATTTATAGGTGAGCCACTATGGGAACCTATGATGCTCTTTTACATTTTTCTCATGCTTTCTTACATATCCCTAAAGCTCCATTTGCACAGCCAAATAAGAGGTCAGTCCTCTTATTTGAGGACTGAGTCAGTACATGGAATTGTTTTGCATTTAAAAATGCCTGTTTGCTTTTTTGTGGGTTTGGTCTGGGTTTGGTTTTTTTTGAGATGAAACCAGCAAATGGTGAAGTCCCCAAGAGTGTGACACTGATCTCAGGGCAAGGCACCTGGACTGCATCCCTGCACACCTGATGAGGGCAGCCTGCAAGGCAGCTCCCCTGGGCTGGGCACACACACACACCAAGAACTGCAGAGCACGAGCAGGCTGGCAGCAAACCAGGCCCTTCTAGCAAGGGCTTCAAAAAAACTGCTTGTGATTTGTTACATCAGGCCAAACAAATGCTCTCATTTTACTACATCAGCAAATTCCTGAAGAAAACAATTTATTTTGAGTTTTCTTAACAAGCTCAAGCTCAGCTTTAGTGATGCAAGGCACTAGATCACAGGAGCCCTAGAAGTTTGCAAGTATACCAACTTCAAGGCATGAATGGAGCTTATGTAAGCCTGTGTCTAAGCAGACAAACCACTACAATCAAGATCAAGAAGGAGTGGGACAATTCACATTAATAAGGGGCAGAGAATCTACTCCACTAAATAATCTATGTTCACTTGTCCTTGGGAGTAGTTCTCCTGCACCTATCTCTAAACAGAAGTGAACCCCTCTGATACTTCTTAAACTCACATTCTCATGAAAAGAGAAATGAGTCTTTTAAAGGATCCAACTGAAACTTTTTCAGCTCTGACTCGGAAAAAAACCCACAATGCTGAGATACTTACAGTAAGATTTCCAAACAGGTGGTCTATATTCATCAGTATCTGAAAGAAAACAAAAAATCTTAGTGTTGCATTGAAAGCATTTTAACACAGAAAAAATCCTGCAGAATTATTGAGATAATATTGCACCTAGGTTCTAAACTTACTTTTTATTATCATAGAATAATTTGTTAAGATTTCTGCCTTTTAACTTAAACTAAAAATTGAAAAGGTATTTTCTTTATCTAGCTAGAATAAAAACTACAGAAACAAATATGAAAAATGGCAAACACAGATCAGAAGCCAGCATACTGTGAGGAGGAAGGAGAATGTATATTATTTTACTATGCATATAACTTTTAAGTTCCATTTTCAACTATGCCAGAAAGATTTTTGTTTTAATCTCAAGTTATATTCCAATAAATTAGTTTCTTCCATGCAACTTATTCCTGCCATTAGCTTTTTCCTCTTCTGGATGGCAATTAACAACTCTTAAAATAAAATTAAGAGTATGCAAAGATGGTGAAATATTTTGGAAAAAATAAAGGTTTTTTTTTTTTCATACTGAGTACAAGCTCTTTTTGGAAGTAGTGAGTATATATTAAAAGTACTAACATATTTCTACTCCAAGATCTTAATTCTCAAATAAAATAAAATTTAAAAATCTCAATGTCTTCTAAATTCTGTCACCCTTATGACTTGTTTTACAACCAATCTGACATTTTGAGCTCAGGGCTATGCTGCAAACTTCGACTCTGATCCAGTTTTACTGCTCTGACCAGCTTCAATTCTGATGCCAGGAGTCACCAAGGCCTTCAGCAAGATGCTGTTCTTATCTGCCTTGGAGCAGGTGAGAATTATTCCATCCTCATTACACCACGGGGTCACAAGCTGAGCCACCCACACAGCCAGCCTTGCTGTCTGAAGCCACTTCTCACTGCAGCGTTCGTGCCCGAGTTCTGTTTGCTCACTGCAACTACCTGCTGTCCCCAACAAAATACAGATTGCTAGTTTTTATTATAAGGTTACATAAAGATCAAGCAATCTGGGAACCTGTTGCTTGAATTTTGGCCTGAGTGGCATCCCCACTTGAGAGTCCTTAAAGCCTGCAAAACTGAGCCTGAAGCTGAGATTTTGCTTTGCCTCCCCTTAGAGTAAGCATTCTGTCTTCTTCAGATACTTGCTGTAGTCCATCTCTCACACAGTCATGTCAAAAATATCTAAACTAGAGCTTAGTGGAAGGAGACATTTTCCAGTTTAACTGGCACAGACTTTGCCAGACCCTCCCAGAACACTCCCTGCCCTGACTGCACTGTAATTTTGTTCCATTTTTTATCCCATATTTTAGCTCTACACATGAAGAGGGTGCAGTCCTTGCAGACCACCTTGGCGGCAGTGGGTTTTATAAACACAATTCTTTATGACTTTATTATTAAGGCAGCACTCAGTTAAACTGCCATCCCCCTGAATATGATGGGGTTTGATATTTGGAAGGTCCTGCAGATGCTCTACCACATCCTGCAGGTCAGCAAGAACACCTTGAATCTGCAGAGAGACCTTAAGCAGCTCGTGCTTCACTGCTTGTGGTAGTAAAAGCAAATTCCTACTTTGATACTTTAATTAAGGCAGTGCAAGTCGATTCCTTCCAGAAGCATTGTAACATGATCCCTTAGCAATGCAATGTCACATGGAAAAGGGGCAAAATTTTTAAGTAAAAATAATGGCTTTAGTCCCAGAAGACAACTCATACCCCAGCATCTGAATTTACCTTTGATATACCCTGGGTTTTGGCAATATGTAGTTGAATTCACAAATAGGTAATTTAAGTAAAGGATAGCATACATGGTATTTTTAAAATATGAGTTTTTAGGAAAATACAAACATCTTGGCAGTCAAACCTATACTTGCTCACACTCAAGCCACGTGATTGTTACAGCTACGGGTATCGTGGTCATAAAACTAAAAAGTGACAATATTTGTGCCAAACAAAAAGCCTCAAACCTTGTTAAAGTTAGCCAAGAACAGCAGTTACTTTCATACAAGAAATATCTAACATTCAGAAATGGGAAGGAATAATTTATGTTAGGCAGCTGTGCAGAAGGATTTTGTTAGGAAAAAAATCTGTCAGTGAGCTTTATTGCCTTTACAGTGTGAGAATACCCTCTGGCCATCCCACATGAGGTAATGAAAAAACAAAAGGTTATTTCTATTGTGATTTTTTTTTTAAAAAAAGTGTAGTAGCAAACACAAGCACAGTGAAACAGTGAAGTAGAGGGTTTGTAGTGTTTGTTTCTGAGCAAGAATGTTTCTATTACTAAAACTATCTACCACACAAAGATGAAATAGAGTAAGCATAAACACCAGCCCTGTCTATTAGTTAGCTGTTTTTAAAGGTTAACAGATGTGGCCACATTTAATACATCAAAAGTATTTAAAAATTCATTATTAGGAAAGGGTTTGATTTTCAGATAGTACAGGCTTCCACGTATGGCATCTCCAATTAGGCATCTGAAAACCACTAACAGGCATGATTAAAAACCCACAGAAAATGTGGAACCCAAAATACATTTTCTCACTAATGCTGCAGCACTTTCTAATTAACGCAATAAACTCTACACTGTCAGTTCTCAGATTTTTTTCACAGTAGCTCAGCTCTGCTAAATGTTTCCAGGATCAAATAATTTTCTACAAGCTGTGCATCAGGTTCTATCTTAGCTGTATTTTCTGCCTTGAGATGCAATTCAACTTAAAGCTACTCTTCTCCAAAGGCCTAGAGCACTACAGAAAACATAAATACATAAGCTGATGCTATCAGCTCTGTCCAGATGCGATCCTACCAGCACTGGTCAGATTTTTACCAGGATGAAGGCACTCTCAACAACAAGGACATTTTAGATCAGGGACACTGTCCAAGTACATAAATTGCAATTTCAAACTGAGACCAGTTTCAAGCTGACAGATACTTTCACTCAGAATTAGCTGGGCTACGAACACAGTGCACATGATATGCACTTAAAAATCACACAGCTTTCCTGTAAGCCAAATTTACCCTGTAAGACAACAAACACTTTTCTTCAGCTTTCTATAAAGCTTCTGACAAGTGGTGTTACACCAACTTTACTTCGAGCAACTCGGACATAGCGTTTGTTCTTACTTTGGCAATTTGCACGAGCAATATTTAATGCCATCAGTTCATATAAGTAGGATTCTGAGGATGACACGATCCAAATGGCTCATCCTTTCTCACTTGGTTTCATTCAGAAGTGCAATGATTCCTGAAGATCTACCTTTGGTTTCCTTATATTCTAATCACAGGAGAAATTCTGGGTACTCAGCACTTGCTTGCCATCATCTTTACCCACAACACACTCCCCCCTTTTCCAGGACTTTGCCTTCCCCTAGCCTTAGCAATCTCCACCTGCATGCAAGACCTCTCCCCTCATCCTTGAGCAATGCTTTGGTTTGCTTCCCAGTGTTGTCCCATTAGGACTCACCTATCCATCCCACTCTATCTGCTCACATCTCTTTCTCAAGCCACCTTGTCTCATTTCATCTCTACTCCAAGGTTCCTTACTGTTTGCTTAAATGCAGAGAAAATAGAGACAGAAAGCCCAGAACAGCCCAACAGGCAGCTTCTGGCAGCAGTCAGAAATGTCACAGTGGGCAGCTCTCTGGGACCAGAGTGCCCTCCTTTGAGCACACCATTCCACCAAAAAAATGAAACTATGCATCTTGAGCATGAATCAATTGCAGTTAAGAATTGAAAAGCATAGACTGACCATCAGAAATACTCACTTGCACAGAAATGGGCTTCTGCCAACAGACAATCATACAGCCATTTGGAAGTTCATATACAGACAGAAACACAAGAACATCTCAGATTTTCCATAAATACAAATGTGACTAGTTGTGACATTACAATGTAGCATTTCCCTACATTATTTTGCTTCTTTCTTACCCACTCCTATTTAATTCACTATATAAATTTGGACAACTGCAGTACTTTCAGAGTGTACATTTGAACTGCAGATATGAAAACTGTTACTATTGCCTCAAACTGTTTAGAGTGCTCGTCTTTGTGTATTCCTTTTAAAGGAAGAATAAAAATGTTTACCTCTGCTTGAAATGGCTGTTTCTCTCCCCACTGGAGATCAGCCAGTTTAAGGGTAGAGGAACAGCAGCAGCCTAACTCTGCATGGTAACCACATAAAGCAGTGTAGGACTTACAGAGAGATTTCCTGTAGAGAATTCAGTTTTAGTTTCATTTTACTGGATGGCAGCACCTGTACCTTGGTCATCTCTAACATCAGTGATTAATGCTGTCTGGGAGGAAATAGTTATTATCTGCTGAGACAGCAGCTCTTACCCCAGCCTTTGGTTTTATTTGATAATATCTCTGTTGAATGCAGGTGAGGCCTCATGTGGGGAACTTTGTGGGAGAGGCCAGTTCTCAGCCATGTGGACCAAATACCAATGTGATCAGGTGAAAAAAAAATCTGATTTCATCTTCTGAACTGTCACAAATATGAAAAGATGCAAGAAAGTATAAACATTCTTCCATAAACTACAGCTAGGCACTAACCAGAGGGCGTATGTTGTAAGGTGCTAATCTTGCTTTGTTTGGCAGCAGCATGTGTCAAAAATTAATTCCTGGAGAGAATCACGACTAGCCCAGGGGACGTGGCCATTTGCTGACCCATACAACAGATTCCTTTGTGTGCCTGAAAAGCAACTTCTAGAAAATTTGTCTCCAGCCCCCAGATATTCCTTATTAGCACCTTCTCTATGCCCAAAGGATGCACATAAAAATCACTTGACCTAGAGAAACAAAGCCATAACTTATTTGCTGGTGAGAATCTCAAGCCACAAAAAACAGCACAGTTGAACAGAAAATATAATTTCATCTCTGTTTTTCAGAGTATACGTGCCAAAAGGATTTCAGAAACGACGCTCAAGCCATCACAAAATGTTTTCAGCAGTGGCCAAGCAGGCCCTAGCAGTGAAGGCTCTTACACATTCCAACCAAAATAAAACTCAAACAGCACTGAGTTAATTGAAGGATGAATACAGCCACTGCCCTAGGCAGCAGCACTAAAACAGATGGGCTACAACTCCATGGTTTCAGGGTAAATATGAGAAGCTGATCCTTGGCTGCAGCAGCACTGGAAGCATTTTGCAGAAGTCCCAGTGTAGCTGGCAGCAGGAGGGGAATATGATGCCAGGCAGCTTCTGGAGAGGGGCAGCAGGGTGGAGGGTGCAGAAAATACCAAACCATCCCTGTCTATAGCATGTGTAGTGAACAAGTAAGGGGCACACACCAAACTCCTTCATTGCTCCTAGACAATACCTTAGATTCCTCTTTCTTTGCACAAAGCCTCTTTCCCCCCCTCTGCTACCAGGAGCAGTGAGATGTCCATCTGTAATGGGGTGCTGGGCAAGAGCAGGACCTTGATGCAAACAGCAAATGTCTCATGTGTGGCTGCTGCCCATCACATGAGGGAACCTGCCCAGCCTACCCTGGCCTCAGGGTGCCACACACAGCTGCCAAAGGCTGCAGGGAGCTGCATTTCAGTCCGTGTCAATAAACGAGACAGAAAGCTGTGGTCAGGCTTTCTTACCTGGCAAGAGATGTTTTCTTAGAAACAAATACTTTTTCAGCACTTAATTCCTTCACATAAATACATTAAAGGAAATGATCCTCTGGCTCAATCTTGTCCTGCCTTTACCTTTCCAAAACAAAGGGGCAACAAACTATTTCTGACCAAAATATCTTGCATGGGCTTACAGCACATTTTTAAAGATGCAACCTTTTGGAATATTCCTTTTCTCTTAAACAAACCCTCTTGACCTGTTATTTTACCAAAAAGTTAGAGTTTAGAAGTCACTGAATAAATAACGCTAGCCCAAATGTAATGTTGCTCTAATAATGACTTAAAACAAAGACATTAATGACAAGAACCTGATGGTACATATGGCCTGTGGCTATGTGGAAAACACTTAGGTTTTCACAACCAGGCCATCACAGAATATCCTTTGTTTATGGGAAGATCCCCATGGGGCTGAGAACACCCCAGGCAATAAGCACCACATTTCTGTATATCACTCAGCAATGATGACTGATACTTCTACAATGTTATTGAGTCTTTGATGCTTTAGTGTTATCTTTGGCACATAATTTCCTTTGAATTAAGAAAAAGAAAAATGCTTTGAAAACTTGTAGACATATCAAAGCTCTTCCTAAGACACCAGTGCTCTAAGGAGCTTCAGTGCAAAGTCTCAAAATAAACCACCATCTATTTTCTCCACCTTCTCCAGGCAGGGAAAATACATCAAACAGGCATCCAGTTCAACATGTTGGCAGGTGTTAGAGCTCAGTGGTGTGCAGACTGAACAGAGATGCAGTTCTCCCAGCAGAGGACTCCCTGCTCTGAGCCCATGGTGCTGCTGACACACCCACCGCAGCATCCCAGTCCCACCACAGAGACAAACTGCCTCTAGGTCCAAAAAGGAGCTTTTGCCAGCTTACATGGTTTGTCCCCTGCCAGGGGATGGCAATTTGCAGGCAGAGGTCCCAGGCAGCCAGCTCAAGTGCAGCCAGCTGCTCCCAGGCCAGCCCTGGGAAAGCTGGCACATGAGAGGCACTCCACCACTAAAGCCATCCACCCACAGGGATGTGCCCAAGCCTGTGGGAGGAGGTGACAGTCACCAGTGACAACTCTTCTTATGCAATGTTTTACTCCTTTACCTTACCCTTTGGCACAGGTAGCTACACTTCTCCATGCCCATAAATTCAAATGCACATGGTCAGCTTTGGACTTTTAAAATTAAATGATGTTTGAGTTATCTAAGCAAGAAAACAGTTCAATGTATTTTCTTCTCTTTTTCAGAGGCATTCCCATCTGGGAGGAGAACAAGAGTAAGATACAATCTAAGGGAAAGATGCAAACCATTGAAAACAGGCACCAATAATGAAAGCATCCCTTCATTTGCAAGATGGCACTATATCACACACATTGTGCCCCAGGAATTTTTTAATAGGGAAAAACTTATTTTTATTTGCTCTTTCAACCTCTCATGCTTTTGCTTTTACCACTCCAAAAAAAGTACAATTAGGTTTCTAATTATTACTGAAGAAAAAATGATTAAGAGAAAGTCAGTGTGAACAATGCCCCAGAAAGCTACAAGGGCAAATGGCATTTCTCTGATGTGACCAAGGGGAGACAAGAAAGCACACTCAGCAAAAGTGAAGAGGCCTAAAGAAGGGCATGCTCTGATAATTACTTTAGTCTTGAGGGGGAAAGAAAAAAGGGGTCACACTGCCATCCTGTTTCTACAAATGTCTGATCTGGCAACAATACATTCTGTGGGAATGCTTCTAGTGGGGTTGAATGAGAGACCCACTGAAAACAGCCAGAGTTCAATGCTTGTTATAAGCAGCTCTACTATTATTGCCTCTTTATGAACGATGGGAAATTTTAAGAAGTAATATTTTGCTCATCACAAGCACTGCTGCAGTGAAATGAAGTCATCCTCTAAGTGATTAGACCAGGCTGCAAATCATTCATTTCTAGATTTTCATTTAACCAAAGCAAGGGATGCAAGTATTCATTTTTCCTCCTCTTTCCCAGATAAAATAGCAGCATATGACTGCATAAGTAATGAGATAAAAATACTTAAAATCCTGTAGAACAACAAAAAAAAAAAATTAAATTTAAGGTGAAATTCTCACATATGCAATGGTGACAAGCAAAACACAGTTGTTTTTCTCTTTCTCTTGACAGTAGTTTAACGGAGGGGTGGGGAAAAACCCCATGAAAGCACAGGTAGCTTACTGTTTAGAGGTAAGTTTCAAAAGATCTTGTATTATTTCTTAGTGTTGCTGAAAGTACAAAAATCTGACTCTCAGAGAGGTAAAAAGATGAAAAGTGCCACCTTGTGGGCATTTAATAAAGACAGAATTTAATGTTGCTTTCTGTTTCCAGGGGGCTATCTCAGTCTCCAGACAACAGGCTGCTGCTGATTTTCAGTATTACTGGGAACACCACCTTTGCTCTCTAAGAAAAGGCAGACACAATGGGAATTGCTTCCTGACATGGCTCTGCAGGTCAGCTGCAGGTAAAACAGAGTGAGGCCAGTGTAACCCTCTGATTTATGTCACCACATGTATTCTGAAATGTCTAATTTACACAGTAAGCAATTTCCAAGTGAAGATGCTGTCAAAATCAAATATGCCTCTCTAATGTATCTATTTAAAAGAAAAACAGCCTTTTAATTTTTTTTAAATTCATTGTGACAAAACTGACCATGTCTGACTGCAGCCCTGAAGAGATGGATCAATAAGTTTGGCAGTTTCCCATCCTCCCTACGGGTTATTTGAAAGGTATATTGCAGACTAATTTTGCAAGGTCAAAATTTTCAGAAATATACCTTTATTGGATGAATCTTTTAGATTTAACAGGAATTTTTTCCAATTATCTTTTAGATCAGTAGAGCAAACTCTTCAGTGTAAATTCAGAGTAATGTCAGGTTATACATGCTTGAATACTGCAATCAAACTTCTTTGTTTTTAAACCCAGACTGGTTTTCTTTGTAGGCAGTGTTTTGGTCATGGCCAGTGAAGTTCACATGGAAGGCTGGAGAAATATCTGTGGAGGCTATTGCTCTTACACTCTGTCATTGCAACCATAGCAAGGGAAAACACAGGAGAAAACATTTACCCTTTGACATTTCCTTTCCTATGTTTTCTTCTGCAAATCCTTCTTTGTCTCCTATTTTAAAAGTCTGCCTGCACAGAGACAAAGCTCATTTCCCATTGCTTGCTTCACTTCTTCCAAACATTGATAATACTAACAAGGACACATCAGTTTTACCATAACTTCAAGCCAGTGACAACTGTTATAGCCACAGCCTCAAGGCATTCACGGATAAACCTTTTTTGTCTTCAACACATCTAACAGGGAATATTGATTGGAGTTTGATTACACAAATATTCTGAGTAGTTACCCTATTAGTGAAAAAGAACAACATGATATGGTGTAAAAGTGTCTTCTAGCTGTAAATTAATCTTCTCCCCAAATACGTCTGTCCAGTCAAAGCTGAGCAGAAGAGACCCTAAAAAAGGTCCAGCACTTTTGAAATACAACCCCTCCATCCATTGCATAATGGCCTAATTTGTTGAACAGGGAGACATGCTTTATCACTGTTTGCTTGGTTGCTTTGATTTGTTTTTCCACACCCAACACCAACATAATGAACCTAAGTTCACTTTCCTACTGTAAAATACACCTTTAAGTGAGCACTGGGGCATTACCAAAAGCTAAACCTCAATAAAAGAGCACAAAACTGACTCTGCCACCCATCCCTTGGTAAAAACCCTCTGAGAACTTGTCCACCCTTGCATTTCAGACCGAGATAGCTGCTGTGTATTCATTAGCCTCCGGGCATAAAAAAAAAAAACCAAACCAAACCACCCATTAGCAACCCAGGCAAAAATCAGAGCCTTCCAGAGAAAATTAAGAGCAGATCTAATTCCTGACTGCTGTTACAACTGGCATCAAGACAGACTCACATGTTCCAAAGCATATCTCTCCAACTGTGTCAGATGGTCAAATAGATGTAGTTTCTCCTTCCTCAAACTTGACCCATTTAAACTCTTAGACCATCAAGTTATAACAAACCTATTATGATTCCTATTACAAACAGATTTTTCATTTTCTAAAACAGTTGTCAATAACACACACCATTGCTCAGGCAAAAATATGGTTTGTATTTACATCCTTATTTTCAGAACAGATGCAACTACCAAGTAAAGTACCCCTGCCCTGGATCATGATTGTTTTTTATAGTGTCACAAAGGAAAGTCCTAAAAAATCTATTGGCAGAGTCTGAGACAGGAAATGGAAGCAATGTGGTAGGATGCCTTTTTTTAAAAATTGGAATTTAAGCTTTTGTTCCAAAAGGCATCCTCTGATTGCTGTGAGATTTTCCTGAGAGCTTTTCCTGAGCTTCAGTCTGAGAGATGTACCACTCCTGGTTCTCATATAAAACATTCAAGAGGCCTCCAAAGAAATTAATTTGGATGCTCCAGCTAGAAAAGCTGAAAACTTCACATTTCTTTTTGGCAATGCCAGTGGCTCGCTATTATAACTGCAGCCAAAGAACTATGGTGAAAGCTTTTCACCCAACAGCCCCTCCCTGTTTATAGCATTACATCCATCTTTTTCATAATGGCTTTCCTCCTTGGCAGGCTCATCTGCTGCACTAGGCAGGAAGCAGACAAAGGAGAGAGAGCAGGGCCAGCCCACGGAGAAGCTGTGCTCTGGGTGCACTCCTGCACACTGTGGGATTGGAGCAACAGCCAAAAGGTGTCAGAGGTGCCTCTGCAGCTCTGCAAGCACTGAGGGGTTTTCTCCATGGGCTTTCCCTTTGCCCTCAGTTCCTTCTGGGTTTGGGAGAAGAAATGCAGATCAGGGGAGCTGGGAACAGACTGCTGGAAGGAGAGCTGAACAGAGGTTTGGTACTGCCCTGAAGGCATGGCAGAAATAGCTGGAAAGCTTGATGTGGTCAATGCTCAGAGATAACCTCCAGCTCCTTTTTCAGGTAACTCTGTGTTTCTTTCCCCCTACAGGAGATGAACTCAGATGGTTTTCTTGTGTCTGTTTTGAAATTGTTTTCTTTCTCCTTTTTCCCCCACTAATTAGAAGAAAACCAAATTGGTCCACAAGTAATGGAAACTTGGGTTATTGGCTCTCATGTTATCGTGGCACTACATGAAACAGGTTTCCAACAATTACTAGCTTCATTTGTAGGCTATCTTACTGGAACTAAGATCCCATGGAAATGTCCACAAGTGAAAAGCAGACTTAGTCCTACACAATAAAACATCTAAACAGAAAATAGGAACAGTGGCTGGTGAAAGAAGCAGAGGCCCTTGTAGATGAGTTCATTGAAGAAAGATCAGTATCTCGATTCTCAAGCCTTACTAACCCAGTATTCCCCCAGCCAGCACTTTCTCTCTGGATAACAGTTTTTTTTGGTGTCTTCAGCCCCACTTTGACTTCATAAAAAGAAGCCTATCATGGCAATTGACAGCACAGGAAAACACATACAAACAGACACAAGGATAGTGATAGGATGTGACAGATCAAAAATCCATTTTATAATTTCCTGGCCTGACACAACTTGGTGAAAATTGCTGTGAGGCAGAATGCAAGCAATTGTCAGAGACTGTGAAACACAGGACTTCTGTACAGAAAGAAGGGCAAATGCTAAGACAGCTCTGAGACACTGCAAGCCCTGCCTGTCCTCCACAGCTCCTCTTGCACAGCAGTGGGAGAAGGAAGATGCCAGTTTTTTACATTTAAAATTCATGACTAACAGCAGCATCAACAGCACCCCACCAAAAAAAGCAATAAAAAAAAAGATCTTTCTGCTTCTCACAGACCTTTCTACTGACTGGGAAAAGAAGTCAACAAGATGAGTTAAACAGAGAGAGCTCTCCCTCTAACAGAGCAGTCTGCATCTCACTCATCTCAGAGGCTGCTTGGGTTTCTGCCCCAGGAGTGCTGCATGCTCTGTCCCACCCTGGGGCTCACCTTGCTTTGGGACAACTGGGACACAGGGGCTAATTCTGCTAATTCTGAGCCTGCAAAAGATCACCTCTGGTCTAATGCAGCTGGAGGTGGATTGGGGTGGGGCTATCTTCTTATACAGTACAGTTCCAATAAAATCTATGGAATACAAGATGCTCCATCGAGCTACTGCTGTGCTTTCTGCTCTGCCACTGAGGAGGAGCACACAAGGGTGCTGGGAGGGGACTGTGACCACAGCTTGCTTTGCCATCTCGTGGCATTGGGCAGATACACAGGGGAGCCAGGAGCCCCCTAAGCACCACAATAAAGCAACAGCACAGCTACAGGCACATGGGCTCACCACTGCAAATTAATGCTGTGACAAGCTTCCTCTCCTGTTTCTATTAAACCAATGAAGACTTTCCTCAACATTTGCTAAGTCCCATTTATAAATATACTGCCTTAAAAAATGCTGAAAAGGAAATCAGTAGAATTAATTGCTATGTCAAAATCATGCTTCCTTTATTGGAAGGATAAACTCACATTTATCCAATGTGTGCACGTTGGGCCTGTAAGAGAGAGGTGAGGAAGAAGTACATCCTGTTTGGAGTTTTTATGTAGGCTGTTTTTTTTAAGGAAGAATGATCCAAGATTGCACTGAAACATTGTGTCCAGATTCACATGGAAACCATAAAACACAGCTGAAAAACACTGGAAGACTTGCCCTACCAAATAATTATCAGCAACTTTTACAGCCTGTACTCTGCTCTGAACTGCATATGTACCAGATACTAATTCAGCATTGAGGAGACTGGCTTGTACCCTGCCAATGAGAGCACAAGGAATGGTCAAGTACTGCACTAAGGCACTGAGTTTATTTTTCAGAACTGTTCTCCTTTTCTCACAGTCCCCTATTTACACTGCACAAGAAATAATTTAGTCTCTCCTTTTCCACTGCTGCAGCAGTTCTCTAAAACTTTCCTACATGAAATACTTTACTGTGAGGGTGCTGAGGCACTGGAACAGGATTCCCAGAGAAGCTGTGGCTGCCCCATCTCTGAAAGTGTTCAAGGCCAGGCTGGACAGGGCTCTGCTCCAGTGGAAGGTGTCCCTGCCCACAGCAAGGGGTGTAGGAACTCGATGACCTTTAAGGTCCCTTCCAACTGAAACCCCTCTGTGATTCTGTGATGCTCTATTGTACTTGCTATGTAATTTAAATGGTTGCAACTGTAGTTCTGTAGCTGTGCTAGCACACCACAATGCAGTGGGCAATGAAACAATTCTAGTATTTAGGAAGCAGAGTTTTACACAGACGTTTAGAGTGAAATCTCACACAAGCAAGCTGCCTTGGGACATTTAGTTTCTGATCAAGATCAGAAAATACCTTTTTTATTTCAGCTTCTTAAATGGCAAGACTGCTCTTGCAACAAAAGAAGCAGGAAGGAGATGGAAATGAGGACTGTAGCAGAGAGGAAACCACCACCAGGAATATCCAGACCCAACCACGTTGGATGCTTTCAGCAGAGCCAGATCCTGCCACCTGCACCAAAGCTGGATGTGACAGTGGGATTCCTTACAGAACCAACAGAGACCTGCTACTGCTTCAGAGGTCCACAACCAGAGGATGCAGTTTTCCTAATGCATTCTCCCAAGGGACTAAGATTCTGTCACATGAAAACCAGACCACTTTATCACATCCTGTAAGCATTAACAAAATTTTAACCAAAAGCAAACCAGCCCTGACATGACCAGCCTTCCATGATGCTTATCACAGAACAGCTAATAAAGTCAGGAAAATAAATTCAGGAATGAATGTATCAAAATATATCATGGAAATTAGACTCACAGAGGAATAGATAGAATTTTATGAGCACAATTTTCCGTAACTTTGAAGTCACTTCATATATATCATTTTCATTTGAAAGACCTTTTTCATTCAGAGTGCTGTAAATGTCAAAGGTCAACCAATTGTTACACAGTGACAGAGGCTGTTGCACACACAGCTGTACTATTGGCTTTCCAGCTGGGTGTGACCAACCTTCCTCCCTCCCCCTGACTGGAATCAGGACCATGACCAATCACTCACTCCACACACAGCCAAACCCTCAGAACAGCGTGGAGAACTGCAGGAATTCTTCCCAGCATCTTCCTGGGCATGGCCAGTGAGGCTGCTTGAGGCTCAGATGTCATGCAATTACCAAGTCCTAGCTGTATTGTTAAATGTTTTAGAAAGACCAAATATTCCAGAGACTTGAAATGGCACTTTTCCTTGTTTCAACACAGACTCAAAAAAGCAACATCTAAAGGGTTTTTTATTTTCTGCCATCATTTGTGAAGATGTATAAGCCAGATACAATCCATAGCACTGAAAGAATAACCAAGCCAGTCTATGATTTTATGAGGGAGGAGGAAGCATCTCATCTTCTGCTAATAACTACAAAAGTGCCCTTGGGCAAGGTCTCGGGTCTGTTTTGTTTCATTGTGAAGACATTTGTGTGCAGCACTCTATAATCTCTGTCCACAGGGTGGAGCAGCTCAGCAGCCTGAGCTGTGGATGCTACACCCCACGTTCAGAAAAAACAGAATTGTCCAACAATGCTCATTCAGCTCAGGCTGCACAGAGCAGCTACCAACGTCTGCACCTCTGGGGGATCCTAATTAACATACAACAAAAATAGCATAATCTTCCAAAAGGCTTGTGCTTTGAATCTACTGATTAGAGCAGTATTTATATTATGACTATAGTACTGCTACTGTGAGTAAACACAATCTTTTCTTGACACTGGGATGTGCTTTCTGCCAATGGAAAACTTTTTGTACACCTAAAAAAAAAGTTAAGACTTCTCAGAGAGAATTAGTGAGAGAATAAAGTCCCAAAACCTGACAAAGCAAAAAGCATCAGCTGAATCCAAAACAAACAAGAGAAACCCCACATTTACACCTGAAACATCAGCCCTTGGCCAATGTGAAGTGTACATCAGGAAAGCTTCCTAGATCCTCACATTCAGAGTGTCTTTCACTTCAACATCATCAGACAAGATTCTGTGTTACACAGACTGTCTCCATTCTTAGTGGATCTGCAGGTGTCAAGGAGGAAAGGGATGCAATTGTTCAATTATGTGCCTGAGCTGATGATAGCATATGAGAAACTCCTTGGAGAAAATTCAAAAATCTTAATTACTTGAGCACACAACTGGACATGTCCTTTCCAGTTTCAGCAACAATCTCCAAACTTCTGATTTCTTTAGACTCTTATACAATACTCACAACTGAAAGGAAACACAATGTTATACTAACCACTGTGTGAAGCACACTCCTAAGCACTATGCTGAGAAGCCATGACTCAAATTTTTTCATCCTGTTGGTATCACTTCTCTGGTATTTTGACCAATTCATTCAAATTTACTAGATAATAGATCCTATACAGGTTTTTCTTTTGACTGCACTGCTGGCAAAACCTTTTCAAGCCTGCTGTCCTTATTTGTTTCTATAGGTTCTATAGATCATGAATGGCTAGCACAGCACCTAGGGGAAAATATTCTTACAACTCTCAGAACTTGGACACTTTTCTTCCCAAGCACATGAGTGGGAGTTGGAAGGTCTAGCTTCTCTCTAAAGCAATTTTAATTTTTAACAAATCACCTTCATTTTTCATGCCAAACCTAAACATTGTACTAATATCCCTAATTTCATCTAATTAAGCTATTTGTAGTTCCCACTGTGATTAGATGCTGAATTGCTTAAATGTCCTCTAAAATTAGCTTGGTATCAGTCAGTATTGAATGAAACACAAGTATTCCAGCAAGGGCTAACCACTTCAAGAGTATCTGTAGCAACCAGGTGAAAAAGATCACTTTGAATTCACTGCTGTTATGGTGAAAAAGACCTAGCACAGGCAGTGCCACATGAGATATGTATTCACTTTGTTGCTCACTTTATGCTCTTCAAACAGTTATCAAAGTTTGGTGGGTTTTGTTGAGGTTTGGTTTTTTTTTTTTGGTGTGGTTTTTTTTTGGTTTTTTTTGTTTTTTTTGTGGTTTTTTTGGGTTTTTTTTTTGCCTAGAAGCATCCATGATAGGCATCATTCCTATCATTCTACATTTATGTTCCCTCTAGTGTCAAAAGCCCTACTGTAAATGTCCCAATTCCATGAACAAGCTTCCATTACCTATTTCAGTTAAGGAACATATTCAGAGAACACTTTTCTGGTACAACTGGACTGTTTAGTTAAGGAGCTCTGTCAGTAAACCTTACAATCACAGGTAGCCACAAGTTTTAAGCAGAGCTCTGGGCCACATACACAAGTATAGAGAAGAACTGTAGGTGATCTGTTTATTTCCTGTTCTTAGAAGGCTTTGCATACAAGACAAGAAATAAGCAGATCAATTTTTGAGTATTTCCTATCCTACAGGGAATCTGCAGCATTACCTGTTGTAAGAGGAACACTTACTTTCTCTGTACCTGTGCCAACCAAGCACTCTAAAATTGAATGTCCTTTCCCAGGAAAAGAAAATATTTATTTTGAGAATAAATTCTCTCTTTTAAGACTGACACATTAGAAAACATGTGCTTGAACCAACATATGTATATCCTACCTTTTGAAGCAGCCATGAGTCAGTAGGCACAGTTTGCATGGAGAACAGTAATCACAGATGCACACAACTTAAAACAGTAATTTGTTAATTAGTATTTCAAATATGGAAGAACTTATTTTAAAAGGTTAACTTCATACCCATAGTAGTAAATAGTCATAGAAAATTAACTCTGTACAGTATGACATCAGAGCTCACAGCCAGGGAAGCAATTCCGTTAAGTGAGCAAATTGCTGTTTACATGCTCTTTCAGAAATGCACCTGAAACAGAGATATCCTGGCTTCTTTGTCGCTGCCCTTTCTGCCTGTAGCAGTGCATTGCTTGTTTCTTTTATTCTGATATTTTCCCTAACTCTAAAATGAGAAATTTCTCTAAAAACTGCCCTTGTTCATCATCTCCTTATAAAACCATATCTGTCATGCTGACTACAGCTCTGTCTCTAATCCCATTCAACTGTAGCCACTCATCAGACTGTAAGCACTTGGAAGATTAAAAGAGAATTGCTTCGCTTCTTGTTTCTTAACCACCAATACTCAGGGATGAGTTTTCATCCATTGGCAGGCTCTGAGCAAGAAGGCAAGAGCATGAATAACTAATGACAAATATGTCCATGAAGGTCTCTCCTGGCTGTTTTGAAATGTCTTCCTCTGTTCACACAAGAGAGTTGATGAGCAAATAAATGACCAGGAAGGGAATTCATAAAAGACAAGGACAACTCGCAAGCACTAAATATAACAAAACTGATTTTCTTTCAAAGTATAATGCTGACTTTCTTTAAACATTTTTCAGGATATTCAAAGACACAAGCAAACAGTGGGATAACTTAATACTTCCCCTCCTTTTCCCTCTACATTGTTTGTTATCTTTCCAATAGTTGAGTCATCCAAGTGGAATGACAGCGTGCACCTTAGCCTTGTCACTGTGCAATCTCACATCTTAGGGTATTAACAGATGGCTTTAGGAAGTCTAGCCTTAGAAACATGACTGATTGCTCTTCCTGCCGCTAGGAAGCTGCTACCCCGCAGGGATTCAGCACAGCAGGACTGGTGGGTACCCCTGAGGCACCTCTCTGCTAAAGCAGGCAAGTGGCTTCAGCCCAGCTTCCCAAACACTGGGCATGCAGCCACCAGACTTTGTGCTGAGATGGCAGAGAAGGACTCCAGCTTATACACCATTCCAGCTGCTGCATCAGGCAGCAAGAAACAGTCAGGGAGAAAAAGGAGGCTACACCTGTAATCACCACAACCTCCTGTAAGGCAACACGACTGTGCTGTACGAGGGAAAACAGCACTAGAACTGGACAGCTGCTCAAGTTCCAGAGATTTACACACACTGCATGTGAAAATGTGCACTTTGTGTGGACTAAGATGTTTTTAAATTCCCCACCAGGTCTTAATAAGCGATTCACACGGATGTCCAACCTATTGCATCTATTATTTGCAACAAACAAAAGGATCAGACTAATTTTTTTCTGCTTCTCAGAGAAAGTAACTGTCTTCCAGTCTTCTGCAGATGCAGTCCTTGTGCAGGACCTGCTTTCCACTGTTAGATCAAACTTGCATTCCAAGTGCTTGGCCACTGGAACACTGGACTGGTGAAACCCTACTTTGGCTGGTACCGTGAAAAAGCACAGCACATATGGGTGACCACCTATGGTCACAACAGGCTGTTTCTGCCACTGTGACTTTATCACACAATCCCTGAATATCCTGAGTCGGATCCCAAAATTACCACAGAGCCCAAGTTCTGGCCCTGAACAGACCAAAATCACGGCATATGTCTGTGAGTGTTAACTGAGCAACTATGAACCCTGCTGGGATGACATGTTTGCCTGAAGTAGCCAGTGTGATTGAGGTAACAGAGGTATGTTTTCAGCTAACAACTTCCAGGCTCTCCCATTGCTGACTAATTCCAAGAGGAGCTGCTATTCCTCTTCCCATCTGTGGAGCGGCTGAATTCCTCTTTCCCATAACCCACATCACAAACAGACTCATCATCTGTACCACTGCACCAGGGGAACATGGGCAGCCCCCTATATATCTTCCACACAGCAAGCTGTCAGCACAGGATACCCTGGAAGGTCATGAGTCAAAACGAAGAAGAGAATTTCAGAATAACTAAAACTGATAAAATGAGGAGTCTTAATGTCTTCTTCCCTTGTACTTTTATTATTGCATCATAATCTTGCCAGTAAGCTATAACTGAAAAGATGTAAGTCAGGAACCCCTTAGGCTTTATGTGGTTTTCTGCAGAAAAATGCTGTTAATACCTTGTTAATACTAGAAACTTTTTTCACAACCAACTTTCCCAAGAGTCTCAAGCTGCCACCTCAAAGGTGCAAACTGCAGACAGTGCTCCTGTAGCAATGTGGGGCTGTTCTGAGGACAATGGCAAAGGGCAACCTCCAACAGGACCTGACTTTGAACTGCCTGAGAAGTTCATGTCCCTGCTAATCCAGGATCTGCAACAACGCCAGCCTGATCTCTAGACCTGTCCCCTTCTAGCAGAATCTTTGGACTATGCACCCAAAGAACCATAAAACACTCCCAAGAGTGTGGAGAAAGCACCTTACGACATTTCCCAACCCTCTCCTCTCCCTTGCTGTGCTCATACAAGTACACACTGATTGAAAGGGACCCAGGAAACTTGGGAAATTTTCTTCCCCACCGAAGTTGACATGGCAATTTATCTCAAATTTTACATTCTTCCAGAGCACAGCTTATTAGAAACAGCCTGAGAATGGTGAAATTTGGTTCAGTCTGATACGTCATTATGGGCTAGGGAAAATACAAATGCAATACTGAGCCTAGAATTTACGTGAGTGAGTAGAACCAAAGAAACCACTTCCCCCTGAGACCTGTTTGCTCAGAACAATTTTACCAGTATAAGATAGATGTGAATTTAAAGTAGCACAGTTACAGCTGTTTAATGCCTTAAAACAGATACATTAATTCAGACATTTATTTTGCCTTTCCTCAGATTTGCTGATATTGCATTGGTAGGGGGTTATGTTGAAATAAACAAACCCCCTCTCTTCTGTGGGTTATATTTTTAATGATTACAATGGGTCAGCTCCACTGTAATAACTGAAAATGCAAATATCCACCTGCAGCCAACATTTAAAATAAAGGCTGAACACTGTTCCTGAAGCTCAAAGCAAGCTTGTTGCAGTCTGTCTTTGTTATGCGCTGAGACAAAGTGTGGCAAGCTACCTCAGCTCAGAGGACTCACAGCAACACAGTGAGCTGTGCTAGCTCAACCATAAATTAATCACAACCACATCTGCAAATATATTGCACTTACACACATTTCTCCATTCATACAACTCACACTCTTGCATTCATAGTTTAAGACATACTGTAAAGCTTTTACATTTGTGAATGGCACCACATTCATTTGTTGATGCATGAGCCATATTTGTTGCATTGTTTTATTGTCAGTTTTTGTTTTCTTAAAAGGGTGCAATCCTGAGGTTTTATCCTCAGCAAGATAATGTTTAAAAACTAGACAGACACAGCACAGCACCCCGCTCTATCTTCCCTTGAACTCATTATCTTTTACATGTATCAATGACATTTACTGTAACAAGAGATGTGATAACATACAAAGCTACCAAGTTACTTTGTAAGGCAAATTTGTATTAATAGAATATGTCATGCAGTCGATCAAACATATGCAAATTGGAAAAGAATCACGTAAGTTAAAAAAAAAAGGAACCTGATACAGGAATGCCACTTTCTTTAAAAGTTAAAATTAAAATAGTCTCAGTTTTTGCAGACAAAAATTATAATGGCACTCTGCATGGAGAATGTGTGTATTTCGGTCTAATCTTTTTTCTGTTAGGGAAAACTACAATATTTACCTCCAGTGCCAGTGTAACAAACTACATATTTTCTAACAATCTAATTCAAAATTATACAATGTAACATACACAGCGGTTGTTTTAAAGCAGCCAATCTGCCATTTGATCTCTGTGTTCACTTTCACTTCCAAGTTAAAGAGTTTGATCCTCACTCTACACCAGACAACCTGCAGGGCCCCCCCACCTGCACCTCCTCAAGTCCCGTGAACTCAGTGACAAGATCAGGCAGATAATGACAGAGACAGATTACTGTGACCTATGAACATTTTACATCATGAAAATCTCGAAAAGGAAATACAAATATGGGAGACAGCGCTGTAGCTAAATCCATTACAGCATAGATTTTATTTGCAGAGAGCTATCCTGCAACATGTGCTAAACTTCTTCTTAGAGGGGGCTCAATATGCAGAATAATATTGCAGAGAAAGGAAACCCAAAAAAATGGTTTTAGTCTTTTAAGAAATTTTACCAGTCTAAGAATCAGAAGATGAATGAAAGCAAGTCATTTGTTTACATATGAAATAAAATTCACATCCAAAACACAATGAACAGACTTTGCATCCTCTATTCACTAGAAATCACCTGTGGTGCACGAGCTTCTTTCAATAAAGAGTATCCCGATTATCCTATTAACTCTGTACTGACCTTAGTTACACCAATTTCAGTTTTCCTTTGCATTGCTGCATTTACTTAATGCTGCCAGACACAATTTGAAGCCTTTTTGTTTGTTTACCCGCTGTGAAATTGTGCATGTTAAGCAGAAGCAAGCCTAGTTTAACAACGTTACTTAGCAGAACCCACACGTTCAACAGTTTAAACTAGAGTTTTCTCAAGCCGGTTCCCACCACGCCGTCCCAGGCTGTGAAGCACGGCCAGAGCAGCTCTCCCAAATCCTCCTTTCCCGGACTGACCGCGGGCAGCTGCTCCCCGTGCGCCCCGACGCTCCCGGGGGTCCCCCCCC
>WEIU01019919.1:323877-344358 GCA_013389925.1 Aegithalos caudatus
CGCCGCGCCGCCGGGCACAAAGGGAAGCGCGTCCCCACGGCGGGACGGCCCGCGGGGAGCCCCGGGAACATCCCCGCCCGCGGATCGGCCCTCGGGCACCGCTCGCTGCTCCTCTGAGGAGATGCCCTGTGGAAAGCACCGCTCCCTCGGCCGGTGCCTCCTCGGCCGTCAATGCAAAAAAATGCCTGGTCCGGCAGAAGAGCCAGCGGTCCTGCGAGAAACGTGACTCTTTAAAGCGAGGTGAAAATTTATACTTACATGCCAGCAAGCATGAAGAGAGCAAACACACAGATTTCCCCTCATAGTATTTCGTGCGAGAAATTTCAGCCAGCTCAGCTGTCATCGTTTTTCGCTTGTCCAGGACTGTAAATTTCAGCGCTAAAAGCGCTTAACTGAAAAGGCAACGCCGTTCGGGGTGTAAGTCGCTTGTGCAGTTGGCATTTTCCACCCGAAGGCAGACACTTACCCAGAGGCTGGCGGCAGAGCAGGGTGACCAGCCCGGTGTCTCCCGGCGGGCAGCGCTTCCCCTGCCGCAGCTCTCGCTCTCCTCTCAGGCGGGGCTGTGCGCGCTGAGAATTCAAATCCAGCCGCAGCACTATCCACGCAAGTTTAATCCGCTACAGCCGTGAGAATCCACCCCCCTCAGCAGAGGCTCCGCAGACCTCAGCCAGGGCAAGCGGGCTTGGCAGGCGTTTTCATGGACGTCGTGGAGCCTGTCCCACCTGCTCCTGGGGCACTGTGGTGGCGGGCGTGCAGTGGGAAGCCTGCCTGCAAGACAAGGCTTTTGGCAGAGAAGAGCCTGAAGGAAGAAAAGCGTGTACATAGGCTGCAATTAATGGTTTTGGTTCTGTGAATGCAGTTCAGGGTCAGCGAGTGAATAAAACACCTTTCCTTCCACAAGGCAACTAAAGTATAAAGGCCTGTCTGAAAAACAGGTGGTTTATGCAGTCAGCTGCACTCAGCTTTTCATGTTCAACATTCTGCCTAATCTTTGTTGTAGAGACCCAAAGGAAAACACCATGGGGAATTTTCAGTATATCTAAATATTCTTTAAGACAAAAACATGGCATTTGTTATGTCTGTTACATATTTCAAAACACACGTTTTTATGTTTATATACCTCACTTAGTGTGCAAAGTTTAAAAAAATAAATGCAAGAGTGATTGTTTCCTTCTTTTTATCACTTCCCAAATAAATTCTAGTGTGATGGACCTGATTTTACAAAACATTTTCATTTTGCATGTATAAAGTGCAAACATTTACTGAGCAGATGGACTACCAAGAAATAATATTTTAACTGCAGGGTTAAAAGCAGGTTAAAAATAGATGAAAACTGATTTGGAAAAAAACAATGCAAAAAAAAAATCTTTGCAATCTCACCTACATGATTTGACCTTTGTGTGTTTTCCTTGGCTTTTTGGAAATAAGTTGGATCTTCAGATTATTTTCCCCTTACATTTCCTGGAATTAAATCCCAAGCTTTCATTCCAACTTCCTTCAATTAATTGGCCAGCTTTTACTGTTCCACTACTCCCACGTCTTTTTTTGCTACCTATTCAACTGCATGTTTACATTAAAAATGCTTTCCTGTTCAGAGTGTAAAACTATTTTTTTTGCAATAGGCAGTACCAATACTACAGTTAAGATCAGCCTGAGTGATTAGTCATTTCACTTGTCTAATAATGCCTTTGCTATTAGTGCAGTTATTGCTAAAACCTAGAGAAGTGTGCGGGGCATTTCACAGTTAGTTATTGTATTTTACTATGCCTGGAACAGTAGCTGACCAGAGTTTTCTAAACAGAGCTCAATCGTTATTTCTGATCAGATTCTTTGCTTGGCTTAGGAGGTTTTGGCCCCGGCTCCAGCAGCTTCAGGGAGCAGCAGCAGCAGTTTTTGGGAGGACTTCACCACCGGGCTCATTCCCAGAGCCCTCACGGGCGCTGCCAAGCGGCGGGGCCAGCACGGGGTGTGCCCGAACACATCCCTACCATCTTCCCCATGGCAGCTCCGGCTTGACAAGGGCTGACAGCCTCAGCACAGCGGGAACAAATCAAAAGTGCAAAGCAGAAAAAAACATTAGCCCGAAATTCACCAGGCGAAGGTCCCCGCCACCACATCCTGCTTTTCAATGGACCTGAAGTCCTCATGGAGATTTCTCAATAAAAACGCTATTTTTAAATTACGTAATGCCTTATCAAACCAGCATATCTTATGCACAAGCGATAACAATGACTTCACTACAACTCTGGGAATCTCATTAGCAAAGAGCTGGAGCTCCCCGAGCACCAGCCCCCATCACCGTGCACAGGGAGCAGGGAGGAAATGGGATTCTCGGGAGCAGCCGGCACACAGCTCCCACCCGGCCTTGTTCGGCCGCAGGGGCTGTTCCTTCCGAGAGAGCCCAGCTCACGGGTTTGCAGGGGAGAGAACAAAAGAGAATCCCGGTGTGCACGACCTTGGTTTGAATGGCAGCAAGGATGAGCGTGGTGTTTTGTTCCCCTGGATCTTTAGCCCTTGAAAAGCCCTCCCTTGCAAAACCGACCTCTTAGCTTCACATTGTGTAGCAAAGGTGCTATTGTATTTGCCACCTGGTAGGATGCATTTGAGGGTGTATTTAGAAAGTGTACATGGAGGATAAAGGCTCCAGAAGAGAGATACATGTCTAAGATGCTATTTTCTGGCCTTCTCATTGTCCTTCAGAGGTTTCTTGCCTCATCTTTCAAACCTCACTTGTTTAGAAACAGCAGTCAGTTCCTACAGCTTCATTATTCACGTAAAATATCACCACTGGAGTTTGGAGTTGGTTTCTACTGTTTAGGGTTGGGGTTTTTTGGGGGCTCTTCTCATTTTGCTGTCTTGGTCTGTGTGCTGAGCACCATGGGATCAGTGGCCCATTTTCCAGTGGCTTTTCTGTGATCCATCACCTTGTCTGAAAGTCTGGTACAAAATTGCTTCTAATTACTTGACATTTATTCTTCAAACCTTCACTAATTCACTAATCATATAGTGATAAATGAGATTTTAAAATTAATCACTGACATTTTTAAAGATTTATACATAAACTGTAAAAACAGGTTCCTAGCTGGTAAATATGTTGTGTGAAAGAAAAAAAAGACCAAAAAAAACCAAAAAAAAAAACCAAACCCAACCCACCATAAATTAAAGCTGTCCTGTATTAATTGGAAGCAGTAAAAATAAAGACATGGTGAGATGTTACCTGATGAATAGGGGTGGCATCCTATCACAAATTGTGTCTTCCTGTTACAGATTCCCTTGAAAAAGGAAAACAGCATTTGTAGAAGCCTTGTCACATGCAGAATTTAATTTAGCTTGTAATGTGTAATTGCTGGAAGTTTGTGGGGCAGGCAGGGAAGTGGCCAAGGGCTGTCTTACCAAGCAGATTTGGAGTTCACAGTATTTTCAATGGAACATTTACTCCCTGGAAAACAGAAAGGCAGATTTTTACCTCTTCTTCAGTAAGATAAATTCAATTATTTTAGCTAATTTAAAAGACATCAATAAAAAGTTTGAAGGCTGACCAGCCAGCTTACTAGTTATAATTAATATTTATATAGATGACAGCTATTTGAATATAACATCAAGCCTATTACCAAACCCAGAACAGCCATTGCACATTGCCAGCAGCTTGGATAATCTTTCTCCCTTTGATGACAGAACTGCCATTTGAGCCTGTCTTTTGGATGCTGCTGTTGTTCATTATTAATGGCAAAATCATTTAAGCCCAATTTCACCAAACACTGTACAGGCAGAAAGGGAGAGACAATCCTGCATCAACTGCAGAAGCTATGAACAACCTTAGCAAATCAGACATAATCAGTGTTTTACTAGGATCTATGCTAGTTCATAGATTTTTGAGGTAATTTTTTTTGTCTTCTATCTGCAGTGTACAGACCAGCAAAATAACAGTTACTAGGAGGAACTTGTGTCTTGAATTTTCTGATCATTGCTAAAGGAAGCGAGATATGCATAATATCCACCAAGCTCCTGTTTTAAATCACAAAAATCCTAATTACCACATTAGAAACTCACATTTGGTATCCTGTCCTGGTCCACAGGACTTGCACTATGTCCCACAACAACTTAGAGCAGTTTGGTACACAGTGGGTGGTGTACATCAGTGAAATGAAAAATGGGCTTAACACCTGCTTTCGGCTCTCTGGGTCATGAAAAAATGTTTGACAGAAATAGGTGACAACCTTTAGAGTTGGATTTTTTTCTGGTTAGTTTTTTCACAGTAGAAGTGAATGCCAAGATCTAATGGGAAGAGCACACAAGCGGAGCCTTAATTTTAAAACTAAACTAATGCTGTTTACTTGAAGTCTAAAATCTGAACTCTAAAGAATGTGCTGTATTTAGACTGATGTTGAGACATTATGCCATTTTTGAATGGAACTGCATCAAAGGAATAAAGCTCCCTCTTGCCTATGTTTCCTGAGCAAAGTCCTTTGCAAAAGAATTCTTAAGGAATTTTGCATCATGACTCCACTTAATTGGATTTCTAAGATGTGCATACATGTGGTGAGAATGACATCATAAACAGGTGCTGTGCATAGGATATAGTTGATGCTACCTGTGTATCTTGGCAAAATCATGTGATCTTAAACTTTGATGCTGACATGCATAGCATTTCTCTTGAAGCAGATTCCAGGTGATGTTTAGAGCTAACAGTATCAAAACTATTTATAATTGCAAAAGGGCTTTCTTCTTTTTAATTTCTGCTCTGAATGCACTTTAACCAGACTTTTTATGAGCTTTCTTATTGCTCATGTGCAGACTTACTGGCATATCCCATAAGCATAGACTTCTAAGGTGAAATCAGCTAGTAACGAAATTATTAAAATACTAGGAAATCTCAAAATTGCTTGCACTTTTGCTCAGATATAAGAGCTACATACTCTGTAAGTATGTAAGTACTCTAAGTTATATTTTCTAAGAGTCCTGTGTAAGAAACACAATATGGTTTTGATTTCTTGTTTTATTAAGTGAAATGAACTGGCTAATTAAAGAAATTCCAGGAAGTTTCTGCTTTCTGTCTCCTAGGGACAAGCCTCAAGTGTCAAAGGAGATAATACTGATGGCTATAAAACACCCAAGTGTGTTTATACTGGCTATAAAATGCAGCTTATACCTTCTATTTGACTTTCATAATATTTTGGTTTTATACCATGCTTAGAAATTCCTATTAAGCATTAGTTGAAGTAGTGCTTGTATATATTTGGAAGAAAACATGGTAATTGCAAGTTAAAAAACAGAAGGCAAGCCACTGGCAAAACAGTCTTAGGAAAAAACTGTTATGACTATAATTTCATCATAAACACTAAGAACAAGCTAGCCATCAAAATATACAAAACTCTGCAAGATACTTCTAGGCCCATCTTTCAAAATGCCTTTAACCCTGAGTGATGATCTCCTACTTGAAGCCATAAGCTGTACCACAGAACTGGCAGTGGTTCTGCATGCAATGAGTTGAGCTCCTACAACTACTGGACCCACTTCTAGATCCCCTGGATGGATTTAGAGAATTTTTAAAGATAACANGCTGTATAGAACCAACACACTCGTGGTGCAATTTTTCGATTTTCTAGTATGAGTCCCTCAGAGTAATTTCTACATTCCTAGAGAAGCCAATGTATGTGTTACTGAAGTAAGTAAAAAATAATGCTTTTAAAGAGGGAATTAGCTATCCCATGCAACTTGCTTCTCAGATAGAGTTGCACCTTCTAGAATATATAGGGTTCTTTGAGATAATGCCCATGATTCAGATCACATGAAACATTTAAAGGTATTTTAAGGGTCAGTAATGTACACGAACAAGGGTGTGTGGCCCCTGGTAAGGCAAACTGTACCAGATTTGAAGTTGAATTTTATGTAATAGTTTAGAAAAATTAATAAGAAATAAAGTACAGAAACAGTGAGAATTTTCTGCTGTGCAGACACATGCAATTACATTTGTAGAATGAAATTTAAATTCTTGAAGATACTTCTAAGTCCAAGCCTCAAAATGTTGAGGTGGCAGAAGCACAGGACAACTAACTGGAAGTTCAAAAGATCTCTAATCCATGTGTTTATGTCCACCAGGAAGATGCCTGAAGGAGAATATAAAACCTTCCAAACTGAGCAGGCAAGCACATGCACTACTGGTACCTTCCTGATTTACTGCACAGCTAGATCTGTGAGCAGCCACGTAATGGCAGCAGGGCACAAAAGGCAAGAGAGAATAATATTGGAAATATCTTTCAAGAACATCATTAGCTCTTCAGCATTGCAGGGAAATGACACTGAACCAAAGCAACTTCAAAGAGCTGGAGGAGATTAAAGTTTTTCCTCTTAATCATTCTAAAGTGTTATTGAAGGGATCAATAGCTCTTCCTGTTAAACAAGCTTTTCAAATCAAGTATTCCTGGAGAGGAGAGAAACCAGTCCTGGAAGTAATAGTAGGATTTAATTACAATTTGAGATTTTTCACTATTCATTAATTTATCTGCCAGTATCATAATAGTTTTAGTGAACTGTAAGTTTATTACATTGAGATTCCTTATGAAAGGAGAAAATTACTTGATTCCTCCTGAATCCTTTTAACTGTGCCAAAATACATTTTACTACATGGCCCACATAGACAGAAATTTGTCTTTTCTGTACCCGATGTCACTGTTTTTTTTTCTGGGGGAGGAGGAAAGAAGGAAGGGAGAAAAAAAGCATTATTTCCTCTTTCTTTAATAATAAAATAATTACATCCCATGGTGGTGCATGTTTTGCTTATTGTGTACCAGGACACATAGAAAGCTCCTTATCAAATCAAAACTAAATTAGACTATTACTAAGATTTGGCAGCTTTTCAGCTGTGCAAGCAGAAGTTTTGTTTTAAACAAAATCAGAGAGAACTGATCTTGCAACCTGACTTGCACTCCAAGCTCAGATCTGGAGTTCAACCTCCTGTGTTCAATTGTGAAGTCATGCAATCCTCAATCAAGCAGATATACAGGAAACTACTTTCTGGTTTAGTCCTTCCAACACTCAGTTTCTAGCAGTTCTCAACACAGAGATATAATTCCAATGCTTTCAATGCAAACACAGTAACTTGAGAATTCAGAGTTTATCTGCACCAATGCGTCACTGATAAGGGAAGCACTTTCCAAAGAGGGTTTGGTTTGTTTTTTCCTTTTTTTCTTAAAGGCCAGTAAGTCAAGAAAATATGTTTTGAAAGGCCACAACCGAGCAAAGCTCTTTGGCAAACCCTGTGCAATACTGCAGAAGCAGAGGGACCCAGGCCCTCACCATTTATTTGGGCATTGCAGCAACGTTTCAGCTGCCACTTTGCTGCTTGTCATCAGAAAACAGCTTCTTGGGACCCCCACGGGAAAACTGCTCTGCTTTCTGCTCCCACACGGATCCATTTTCATGTCAAACGTGTCTTAAACTGTTCTATGATAGTAAGGGCCAAAAATATCCAATTAGTTTATTGTCTGAATACTCAAATCAAAAGCAATAATCCACCCTATAATGTTATACATTACAACAATTTCCTCCTTACAGCATATAACGATTAGCCATATAAAGACAAAACCCCCCATGCTAACACACTGGGAATAAAGTTGCCTGCATTCTGCCCAGTTTTTTGAAGGAATGAAAAACATTGTGTATGTACTATATTCTATTTCACTTGTTTTTGTATAGAGCTAAACAGCTTCAAAAACAGAGGCAAAGTTCAGAAGGATCGTTACTGATCAGTTGTTTTCTCTATTCTTTATCCTTTGTTTCAGGGTTTAATCTCAGGGCTTGTGATTAAAGATTCTTCAGACTTGCCCTAAAGATTTCTTTACTGTGTGCACAACAGAATGCCTTCCTTCTAGTTGTGGAGAATCATATCCTCCTAGAGCATCCTGCTGCTCTGAGAACTTGAGAGTGAAGGGCAGATGCAGCTGCAACAGCTGCAAGACTGCAGTTGTTTCTCAGGGAAAGCCACTATTCTAGCTTTAAGAAATTGTCCCAGATCTAGGGCTTTCCTCATCTATTTTTAGCAAGCACAAACAAGACAGATTTCTTGGTGCTTTTCAGACTGCACTTGCCAATGCTCCCCGAACTCTTCTTGTTCTGCCTACCTAAATGTGCTTCCATGACAATTTACTCCCACTAAACCAGTGCTGCTCTACTCCTGTTTCTGCTCCCTCCTCTCTCTCTGCAGCTGCACTGGCTATAGGCCAATGCCAGTGTCTAGGAAAATAACCAGCAGCACTCTAGAGGGACACGAGTGCATGAGTGCTGCATCACAGCAACTGCAGTGACTGCAGAGCAACCCAAACTCTCGGATAACCCTTTTAATGACCTGCACTGAGTGCCCTTGTTAATCGGGTTCTTTAGTCTGCTGCAGTTTACTTCAAATACCATACAAAACAAGAGTGAATATTAAGGATTTCTTTATTCATCCACAAACTCCTTCCCAGCCCACCAAACCGATGTCATGCCATCTTCAGAGACTTCTACAGTGATGTCAGTGAGACAGATTAGATTTCTGCACCAGGCTGCAGAACACATCTCAGAGAGCCCCAGTCTGATTACAGCCCTGGCAGCTGCTGCTGCCAGCATCGTGCAATGAAATAGGGCAACGTGGATCAGCAGACACAGGAATTCAAACAATGCATGGAGAAAGCAGATCCACAAACAACAACACAACCCCTATCACAAGGAAGTGCTAACCCACGGAAAGGTGAAATGCTGCAGAGCTCTCTTCAGTCAGCTCCATGTATAGAGCCAGACTATCTCCATCAGTGGGCTCATATCACATGCAGGCTCCTATGCCCCATTTACATTTATGAATATATTTAAATAAAACCATAAGGTTCTGGTTTTATTATTTATTCTTGCTGTAAAAATAAACTTTTCAACTCTGAAAGTATTCAACTCTAAAAGCCAGTTTATGGCAGTTACATTTTCAGGAGTATACTCTAGAAGCCAAATTTTAGTTTTGTTACATTTTTTGAGAGTTTATATTTGACTCTGAGGAGTGAAAGAGACAAACTATGTCATGGAGAAGTTGATAGCATTCCCTGGTATTTTATTAGAAGAGCAGAGGGGATGGCTTCCCCTGAGCTCCTTAGAGAATGACAGCCCAGAGGGTAAAGCCTCCTACCAGGAGACAGATGAGCAGTCAGTGAAGCAGAGATGGCTTTCAGCTCTTTTCATACAGCAATGGCCAAACTGTATTTTAGTATAAAGTAACATTAAGGTGTGGCCTACCAACAAAGTATGAAATTTTATCCAACCCTTGGCAAGGGAAACCTCCCTGACCTGCCTTTATGCTAGCTGCAGAGGCAGAAAAGAGCTCCCAAGTAGCAGGGCAGGGTGGTGTCCCTGCCACTGCTGTACCTTCTGTACCACTGCTGTACTGTACCTTCCCTCCAACTCTTTATCTTCTTCTCTCAAAACCTTAATGTGCTGTAAAGTGTAGAATACCAGGAAAAAATACGAAAACCTGATAATATAAAAAAAAGTATTTGCTCAAAATAACCAGTAGTTACCACTAGATGGCATTTTGTTCCTGAGAAATTAGAAACTCACAGGTTTGGGATTATTTGTTACACACATCAGGAAACAGTAAAAATAGAATTACTTACCTCATTCAGTTAATAATTTATTATCCATTGTTTCGTACTGTCACTAACAGAAGACAATTCATTTGCAGACTGATAAATCCCATTTATTTAACTATGGCTTGCAATTCTTCAACTCTCTGTTCAGTAGGTAGGGGTTTGAGCTGCTGTCAGCACTCACCAAAAATCTCTTCCACACTTTTTAAATAAAAGACAAATGTAGGCCAGGTCACAGACTGTGAGCATGCCATGGAAATTTGCCAGAAATGCCTTGCTCCAGTAACTATATACAGTATTTCCTGTGTTATTTTTGGATAAACCCTTAAAACAGATTGCAGCATAAAAAGAAGTTTCCATTCAGGAAGAGAGCTGTTACAATCTTCTTATTATGCGATAATAATTTAATAATATTCACTGATGAATATTATGTTTGTGTTTAATTTCAGTTTCAGCTTGTACAAAAGCTGTGATGATTTATGTTTTTAATCTCTGCAGGGTACAATGTATCATACCCAGAGGTGCAATGCAGCTCTGCTGGGTACAGCCTGGGGTCATATGTAGGTGGCATTGTTTAATGCAACTTTGTTTGTTACCTGTAAACCTGCGTGTCAGATTAAACCAAGCAGGAGTGTTTCCCTTACTCACTCTGCAGCAGGAGTAAGGAGACTGTACATGATGAGCACAGCAAGTCTATGCACTGCTCAAATTTTGACTAAATTATGCTTACTGACAGAAGCATTGATGGTCATTAGCAGTGGCTAAATCAGATCCTGCTCTCATACTTGCTTGGAAAAGACTCATTATAGAAGGAACCTTATTTCACTAAGATAAAATTAATCCTCACCTCTTCATAAAACAGGCAACTACCTTCTTTGAAGTTGGTAATGTAAAAAAGCTGCTTTAAGTCAAATATTTTAAAAAATTGTGTGCTGCCACACTTTAAACAGCGTTATATGGTTTTAGTAATTATACACCTGGAGTTTTTTTTTTTTAGCTTAAGTTTAGCTTAGTACTATTCTCCAGCAACATAAACTGGACTCGACTAAATCAGTAGACGTCAAACTGAAATTTTTCAATCTGTGTAAGTTTGAAACAATCTCTGATAAAAGGGTGACATTTTCCTCAATAAATGAGACCTGTGGGATTTTTGTACCCTCCAGAACACGTCTGAGTGCCTGGCACATTATAAAATGCAGTTCCATGAATGAGGGGTGTTTGCCCTTATCCAGTATGTGAAAACAACAAAACCTAAACTAGACATGAAATTACAAGAGCAGGTGAAGAGTGTATTTCTTTCTTGAAACAAAAGAACTTTGCCACACCTTTGTGACAAGGAGAAGTGCGGAACTTATATAACTGGTACTTACAATGAAAGGGAAGGATCCAAGTCAGTATAATGTGTTTCCATCCCAAGAAGCCAATGCTGTGCCATAGGTGACAAATACAACCCTGCTGTCAACTCAGAAATAGCATTCTGATTGTATGGTGACTGGGAGCAGAGCTCAAGGCTCTATGGCCAACCTTCCTAAGCAGCATTCAAGAGAGTGCTGCATAATTCAGAGAAGAAAAAAATCCCTATTAGAATCAGGACTCTGAAAAGTTTGGGTAAATAGTTAGATACAGGATAAAGAAGTATTTTACATATTCACACATATTCAAGTCATAAATTGTAAGCTTAATAGCTTAAGAGTCATTAAACAGTCAACAAAATGAGCAAGTGCTCAAAATGTCATCTGATTAAATATACAGCATCTCCTTGGAATTTACAAGGATTATATATATATTTCAGCAAAAATCATTAGCCCTCTATAACAATTCTGCTGAAAGAAAGGACAGAAAGCAAGAAAACTGAAATATTAGCCTTTTACTTGTTTTCAAATCATAACTGGTCTGACTATAAAGTCTCTTGGCATTTTACAGGCAGACAGAATGACTGTACTATACATTGTATCACCTTTAAGAGTATCTTTCTCAACACAGCATTATGAATAACAGGATGTTTATACTACTTACCTCAAGTGAGATCAAAACATTTCCAGCATCACTGTAAACACTTGGAAGAAACAGATCTTCACAGAATGCATCTCTGTGTCAGAGGAAAGGGCTGCTATAATTGAGCAGTGAAATGCAGCACCTTCTTGGTGCAGACGCTTTCCCCCTCAGTTTCATTTTCTCAGTTTATTCAGGGCAGTTTATTTTGTTTGCTGCTACGGCAGAGGGCTTGTTCTCTCTTTGCTCATCTCCTTTTTCTCCTGATTAGGATCCCAGATGTAGGACAGATAAATTTTCCCATTTTATTTTTAAACATAAGCAAATTAGTAGGCTTTTTGAAATCATGCAGTTAATAAAATGCAGCAGCCCAGTTATTTCTCAAAGGCAGTATTTTTACCTCCTGTAATAGTCTAGAAGAAGTGATTCAGCTAAAAGGAGGGAAATACTATTCAGGGACTGTGCCAGTACTAGCTTGCAGCCAACGGAGAGCAGGAACACTTTAGGCAGTAGGAAAAAATAGACCTTAACTTTTGTCTTTCAGGTAGCTAAACACAGCTATCAGGCCAGCTTTCAGCATATTCCCTCCACCTGGGCACAGATGGTGTGAAATGGAGTTGTAATAGCTCATGTTTGTACTTTGATGTATTGAGACAGCCACAGGCAAGAGTGAGGCAAGGAAAACACGGCTGCCTACAATCCTGTTTCTCTGAAAGTTCTCCCTGGCAGTGCCCTCATTCCTGAAGCTCATCTCAGCCCAGCACTGGCAGAGTACTCTCCTTTAAGCTCCTTAACTGCAAACTGAGTATCACCAGCCCTGCTGCCCAAGGTGGTTACAAATACTGCCCACTCTGCCGTGCTCTGTTTCTGCTATTGGTATTAAAACCAAAGAAGAGTTCCTAGAAGCATGACTCCTTTTCTTTGCTTCAAGCTGTTCTGCACCTTCTATGCTTGCTATAGTTTCTTGTCAGTCTATGCAGCTTAAGCTACTCTCTCTTTACCTATGGACTAAAAATAACTGTCCTTGCATAGTGATTTTACAACACTTTTTGATTAACAATTCATCCTGATTAAGTTACAGGTAGTTTATCTAAAAACCTAAGAGCCTACTCTCCTGTGCCTCCTCTTCCCCCAAAAATGAATAGGATAAAGTGCTTGTAACAGTACACATCATTATAGAAAATGGTAATAGAAGAGGGATAAAGATTTTTCAGCAAGGTTTAAAATGCAGTAATTCCAGAAACTGGATCAAGTTTTTGCATGTACTTGTTCTACTGATTCTATTGACAGCCATGTGATTAGATGATAACTCACCCCACACCTGGGAAGTTAAAAACTCTTTTTTGGAGGGCTGCACTCTGCAGAGTTATGAAGCCATCAGCATACAACCTGCACTCATGAGTTGTGCACAGAATCTGTAATGAACTATTTTGTGAAGAAATCTTTTGAACAAAATACTCATTCAGAAGAGTCCTTCCATCCCTAAATATGTATTTTATAATGTATCTTAGTTTAGGAAGATGTAAATATCAAGATAACATAAGGGTCACATATCTATTTTAGCTGAAGACAAGGTACAGAGTGTGCAGAAAATCCTTTTCTGACTTCTAACTTCTAGAAATGGAAGTTTGCTATAGAGGGTTAACACAACCAAGGAGGAAGCAATATCAAAAAAGAAAGAATTCCACACCGAATACATAAGCACTTTCTGGGGCTCATCACACAAAGAATAATATTTGAAGAGGAAGTAAGTAAAGAAAAGGAAAGGTCACGATCCTACATTCCATAAAGGAATGAAAAAAAAAAAAGGAAAAAAAAAGTCACATGAAACCCTAAAATTAACTATGAAACTTTGAAAATTTCATAAAATTGTCCAAACCAACTGTACACTACAGTCTTATACAATACAGGTTAAATAAATCATACCTGTGTTACTTTTGATAACTGTGATACTTTTGATGGTTAAAAACAAATGTAAAGGCTACTGCAAGCCAATCTTACACTGACTGTTCTGCAGTGTAAATGAGCACAGTTCCAATTATGTCTCTACTGAGGGAAGCAACAGGCAGCATATAAATGCAAACAGCCTTCATTAGACACATTGTCATGAGTATATTAATCATGTCAAGAAGCATTGCTCAACTTTCCTTCAATGCAATTTAACATACCTTACTTTATTAGGATGCACTTAATTTCACTATGCTTTCTCCTCATTATCATTTATGATGACCAATTAAAATGTTTGTGTCTGTCTCTAAGCAAATTACTCCTGTAATTCAGGTAGCTGAAATCACCGCTCTGCCCACACTTCTGTCACCTCCTCCCTTCCCACCCACTCATACCATTGTAAACAGAAAAAAACCCATACTTAGATGGAATAGTTAAGATAGAAACCTGAGTCTTTTTGCAGCACAGACATTAAGAAGTGGGCTGGTTCTCCACCCCTCACAGCCCCTTGCCCCAAGTATCCCTGTTATACAGCCTTTTGTTCCCTTGGAGTCACAAGCACAATTCAGTCAGGAAAAGAATATAATGAAGCACGTGAGGCCTCACACATTTTTCTCATATTGGGTTAAAAGTTGTGTGCAGCTTCACTTCATTTGGTCCATGTATGAAACAAATGCAGTCACACAGCAACTTCACCCTTTTGTTTCCTCCAAAGCATCCACATTGGGGTTCTGGCACGAGTTTTTCAAATGATAACAGTGTGCCATTCCATGCATGCTTCTAACATCCATAAATAAATCCAAACCATTTTTACTATTCTAAACATCAGACGTGAAAGCATGATTTTTTTCTGAACCTTTGACAACAAAACTGTGAGCCATTCATTTGATTACAGCTGTTATTTCTGGCTTCATGTGTATTGAAATAAGATTAAAATAACTGGAAGTTCGGTGGAAATTCTGATAACACACGGCGCTTTTGCCGTGGAACTCAGGGCAACCAGGAATGGCTGAGCAACATCTGGGATCACCAAGCTATGTTTATGAACTCATTTATCTGTGGATTACCTTGGGCTCCTGGAACTAATGATACAATGCTTGTTCCTGAGAAGCTGCTGGAGCTGAGCTGCAGAGCAATGGTATTTGCATTATTTTCTCAAGAATATGTGTTCTTGTATACATAACATTACAGTAACGACTTCCAGAAAAACGCTGGTAATTGCAAAGATGAAGAAATAAGTCTGAAGACAGTGCTGCCTTTTAGAACAATTATAATTTCATTAAAATAGGAACATAACTTAAAGATAGATTTTATTCTCTTTGATGATTTACTCATGCAAACTGCACATAAAAGAGAACAGTACAGTTTGTGAAACATGTCAAATGTAAAGACCCAAAATGCTAAGTACAGAAGTAGTGTGACAACATCTCAAACGGAATCCATGATAGTACGGCTAATACCTTTTCTCTATTTGCTGAACACAGATTTTAATGGTTCTTTTTCCAGCCCCACTGTTAAATTCATTAACTGTTTACACATCTCCTATACACTTATGTAGACTTATTTTACAAGCGCGACAGTTTTGTTATAAAAAAACTCCACTTATATGATTTAAAAGCCTTTGTGTTTAGGAGAGCAAATTATAGTATAACCAATGAGGCCGCATCTAGTCCACCAAAACTACAATGAAAAGTGACTGTAGAGCTTTCTTGCAGAATTCCCATTTTGTGCCTTTGCAATTAACTTCTTTCTCGCAAGAGGTCCATTGTATTTAACCATCCTGGAAACGTTCAGTAACTGTTACAGCTTTTTATCTTGAAATTGGGAAAGTAAGACTTTTAAACACATGAGGTTATCAACACAACTTTCTTAGTTTTAAAATACAAAATATTTAGAATCCCTAATATTTTCATGCTTAAAGCCCTGCAATGATACATATATGACTTAGATACTTCTTTGTCCAGTTTTCATTACAGTATGGTTGTATATATATTGCGGAAATTATATTTTCCTGTGGATCAATTACATTTTCAGATTTAAAACTGAACCAAATAGAAATTTGATGGCACTGACACTTGAAAACGCATGGTATAGTGTGGAGAAGGAAGAGCAAATGAATACACAACCCATTATAAATGCATTAAATCTTTGTTATATACATAATGGAATCCTGCTTTGCTGCCAGTTGCTACTATGCATCTGTTTTTGCTATTATACAAAGTTTTCCGACCTGAAAGCACACATCTACTTTTTTTAAAACAACTTAATCTATTGTAAAATATTGTACTGTATTTTGAACATGAGTACAGAATCAAAATAGATAATGGCACATTTAAAAAACTCAATATCCTACAGATGATTGGATATGAGAAAAAGTGTACCTACAATCATCTCATCAGAAACAAACTACATCATGGAATGTTAGTTATCCAAGTTCGCACAGTAAATAACATTTTAAAACTGCAATCACCTATCAGCCAGCATCACATTGAAGGCATCTTTAAACATTCAAGCAAAAGACTGCTGGCATTAACTACTGAACCATTCTCACACACACACCACACACACCACATTATAATTACATTGTTTCCAAGATACGGTAGATACTGATTTTTTTGTTTCCACAAGAAAGGTATCAAAATTTTTGCTACTAAAAGATGACAGTGCTTACACAAGAATTAAGTACAAGTTAGCTTGCAAATACAAGACAATGACAAAAAAAAGTCGAGTTGTCTGAAGAAGGATTTTAGGCTTTTCTGGCATCCAAAACCATGAGTAAACTCCTTAGTCTGCGACTCAAAAATCCACAAAATATCAACCTACTTTGGAATAACAACTATTCCGTATCTGATAACCCTGTATTTTACAATATGCTTACTGGTTTCAACCTAGCAACGAGGGGTGGTTATAGATACCTATTCTGACTGGAGAATTAAAGCTCTCCTCCCACCAGAATCAAGTGTTGGAGTAGGAAAAATCCCACCTGGCATCAATTAAAAAAAAAAAAAAAATCAAATCTATTTAGTAATGATCCTCATCTAGGATTGGTATGTGCATAAGTACTGTATCTCATATACTGTACTGGCCCTATTAAACAAATTAAAAACCCCAACAGTTAAAAGCCAACCAAAACGCTATACATAAAAAAACCAAATGTTTTTCTTCCAATGTTCTTCCTCTCATAATGTGCAAAACAACAAAAAGGCAAAAAGAGTAAAAGCAAATTTACTGTTACTGTCTTTCTCTTGCCTAGTGCTTTATGACCTTGCTAACTTTACAAAGTCAATAGGGACTATGCAGAACTTTGGTATAAAAATGTCACATAATATTCCTATCACAGTCTTGGGGATGACCTTCAGTAATTCACCCCAACGTTTGTTAAAATAATACCAAATTAAAAATGAAATAAACCACATCGTACTGTACACACGCTTTACACGTTAAGCACAAAAAATAACTAGTAAAACTAATACTTAAAAAAAAAAGTCTTTCGCAAAGAGACTAGAACTGGTGTTCTGTCTTATCTCCACCTGCCAATCGTTAAAGCCAGATTTAAGTTGGATTTTTAAAAATTAATAATTTTAAGCTACAATTTCTCCTAGATGGAGACTGGTCTGTTGTTGGTTTCCCTTTAAAGTCACAGATGCGTATCTAAGGAACCGATGCGACGCAAGTTTTTAATCAACTTCCCGACGGCTGGGCCTGGGAGGGAGGCGCCAGGACGATCTGGGACAGCACGGGCTCCGTGCTCTGGTCCGCCATCTGCGTGAGCACCGAGGTGGCCACCGCCTCCGCCTTGGACGTGGAGCTGACGCCGTTGGAAGTGCTGACGGAGCTGTGCTGGATCGCCTCCGTGTGCGGGCTGCTGGGCACAGAGATGTCCTCCGAGCTGTCATCTTTATCTGCCGCTGAACAAGAACAGCGCGTTTATCCTGTCCCCGGAATGCACCACCCCATCCCAGTAACAGCTACCAGCCCCAAACACCTCAAATTCATGCCAGAAGGCAGCGCAAATTGCAAAACAAGCTTATTTCCATTTTTTAAAAGAAAATAGTACTTTGTAAGCAGGAAAACTGGACTACAGTATGGACTATTCAGGAAACTAGAACATTTTCACATCTTCAAAGCCGTGATTAAAATTTCCTGCCTAGTAAATCAGCCAGTGGGTACTATGCCTAATTCTAATGATGCATGTTCTCATCAGTAAGCATTATTCACAGACTAAAAAATGCTATTTATTGTGTCTGATTATTGTGTCTGCTTAGGAATCAGACAAGAATAATTCTACATTCGGTAATAAATATTTGTGATCATGAGTAAGACATCTGAAAAAATATTACTTATACTGCTATATTTATTGGACAATACCTACACAAGTTTTCAGCCCCTGTTCTTCCATAACTTTACAAATGCTTCTCAAATGTTTTCAAATTGTTTTTATAAAACTGGTTTTATAAATATTTTTGGAGTATTTCAGGTGTTCTCCACAAAACTGAAGTGAATTAGGCACAGAATTACATCATTTTGTCCCATGACAGAGGGTAAGCAGGCTAAAAAAAATTATCACTGTGCACAACTAGAATTTCCAAAATTATCATAATTCAAAATGTCCTTGCACAGAATCACGCTAAAATCATCCTTTTTTTCCCACAGCTGCAGAAGTTAGCCAAGGTATTATGCAAACACTGCCAAACTAAAAGCTAAGTTCAAAACTGAAAAACCAAGAACAGAAAATGATCCTATTGTTTTTCACTCAAAAATAGAAATACTAATGCTGCATTTCTTTATAACTTTGTCGTATCACTTTGTGCTACTTAATGTTTGCAAGTACTTTTCACACCAGTTTTATAAACTGACCAAACCCAATACCCAGATGGAATACTGGAATTCCCTTTTAAACTAGTAGTGACTGACATGATAGAACAAACATAGCCAGAAGCAGATATGAACTATTGCTTGGAACAAAGCAATGGAACAAAGCTTGACCTTCCCTAGTCTTGTCTTTGCAATCCCTTTCAGATTTGCTTGAGATTGGCCTACAAGTTCAGAGGCATCTCAGAGAAACGACAGAGAATGATGACACTAACATGAGCAAACAAGCAATGCTGTGGTATCTTGTCCTCATTTCCATGGAAAGCCATGCTAACAGCAGCAACTAAAAGGAACATCAAGTGTCAAAAACCAACAATGAAATTAAGTTGATGTTTTACTGAGGTTTATATGACATGAAAATTAACTAACTTAGCAAGTCAAGACCCCAGTATAAAGATCTTTGAACAGCACACTAAGAACCAACTCCTCTTCAAAGCTTAAGAAGAACTGTTCTATTATTGACTGCTTCTAGAAAAGAGGTCAAAAAGGATGGGTAAGCAAGGAAACTGCAGTACTTTTTTCAAAGAAATACTGCCTAACGGAGCAAGGTGGCAATCTCTCCCACAGTTCTACTAAAAGAGCATGGACATAATAACTTGGAAGTTAGAATGCTCTTATATACAAGGCCAACTGTTTTACAGATCCTGCACTTTTTTTAAAAACAGATCTTTCAAACATTAAAGGAGAGATGACACTGAACTAGGTAAGCTGACAAGTACTGCATATCCAAAGGTTTTATAATAACTAGAATACAGCAAGTGCAAGAAAATGAAGATATTTCCAAAAGGCATTTATGACCCTTAGGAGAGTTTGCACTTTCAAGAACACAAAGAATACAAACAAGTCAATTCAGTTAGAAGTATTCAACAGGATGTAATCTTTACCTTACCCTCTATCAAGACCTACAAGATCTCATGTAAAAACAAGCAAGAAGGAACACATGCAAACTTTTGTTCAAAACACAAACTCTAGTGCCACTTCCTGAAAAACACTCCATTACTAATTATGAGAGTAGTATATTTTTTCCTCCGACAGAACGAAATGGCAGCAAGTGGGATGACATGTATCAAATACAGTCTCTCTGCTGGAACACCTGCCCCTCCTCTTCAGAACTGCTGCTATTCTCCTATGAATCTCAATCTTCCTATCAGCTTCTTTTGTTGATTCCCAATGTCTGTGTTGTCCAAAACCTCCTTGTTATAAATAAAAATGGTTAGTTTTAAATGCTACCAGCCAGAGATAAAGAAAAAGTTAAAGTAGTCACTATATTTCAGCCATAGAAGGAAGATCTACTGTTCTGTCTTCTTAACATATATTTCTTTACTCAAAAGAAATGTCTGTAATAATATCAAAGTGGTAAAGAACATGAGAAAGGCTTGGTTTTCTGACCTTAATGGGCTCTGGAACATCCTACAAGCAATGTAAGAAAGAGTTATGAGTACAGAGATGACCACAATGTACAAGAGCAGTGTTCATATCATAGAGGAGATAAACAAACATGCTATGCTGAGTACACAATTCGGGTATTTTCAGATGCCAGGGGCCAGAGAGGGGGAGCTTACAGCAGACATACACCTAGCAGTAATTTATGGTAATAAGCTGGACTGGAAGCATAAATCCTTGCAATAACTACAAACCAATACTCAGAAATAAGGTGACACCCTAAAGAACAGCCATTTGAATTTTCTTCAATGTCCTTCCTTATGCAGCCATAACTTTACAGAAACAGTGGCCAAAAACTGAAAACAGCCCTCCATTTGAAGAACTAAAACCAAACAAGAAAATCTACTCAATGAATATAGAAAGTATTTAAAAGTCATCTTATTACAGAGGTGACTTGTTGTTTTAAGCCTGGAGACTGGGAATGAAGAACAAAGGCTCTTAGAACACATAAAAGTCATACTTAAATCCTGACAGATTTTTTTCCTTTGTTTTTTTCTTAGTTGACCAAAGAATTGTCAGGCACAGGACTGTGATTTCAAGAGTGCAACTGACACATAACAGAATCATACTGGAGCTAACAATGTAAAAAAAAAAAAAAAAGCTGAAGCACCTTGCTTCTTAC
>WEIU01019919.1:344427-386406 GCA_013389925.1 Aegithalos caudatus
TATTAGAAGGCTGAAAACTTACAGAGCTACATCACATGACCTTGCCTGAAGGCTACATAGTTCCTAGACAGGCTGTGTCAAGCCACTTTGGATATGGAATACAATGAGGGCTAGACTGGGCTACAGGAAAGATTTAAAGAGCATCAAAACAGGCACAGGTTTTTGAGGATATACTAAAAAGTACCCTTTTGAGTCATCAAACATTGCTGCTATTTGCTTCTCACCAACAGTATTAGTAAGGTAAGCAAACAAAGGATGGATTTCAGTCTTCAGAAGAAAAAACCCACCTACACCAAAACAAGAGTGAGTACACAAGCACTGACATGATCCTGAATTCCCTTCACTCCCCTGATAATCACTAACAAGGAAGAAGCCTCGTGGTAATTCTCATCAGCCCATTCAGGGGCTATAGAGGGACCTAAGCCTAGAAATGCTTTTTCTGGGGAGCTGTCCTCTGTGAATATCCCCTGCAGGCAGCGGAGAATCATTGCCTGTCCAGAACAGGCTGCAGGAACACAGTGGTTTGAGAAGTTCAAATCATTCAAGGTCTGAAACTGTTTAGTCACCTTCTATCTTCCTTTTTAAAACAAGCTACAGAAAGAACACGCCCCCCCATCTAATGCCCCTACACCACAGCCTCTACTTATCTTCTTTTATATTCTTTTTTGAACAAATGTTCTTGAATATTACAATGTCCTTGTCAAAAATATGAAAAAACACCTAAAAACCTCTTTCCCCTTTTTTAAAAAAACTCTCAATAGCACACCAATTTTCTTCTCACCAGTTTTCACCCTAGTCCTACTACAAGCCCAGAAAAATCCTGACAAAATACAGGGAGTATCGTAGAAGACTCTTAGAAATTATCTAGTACAGAAGATAACATGGAAAATAAATGAACAGCATCTAGATTTCTTGTATACAGAGCACTTTCCCCACCACAGATGAAGTCAGAACCAACAGCATCCTTCTCTATAAAATAAAGAAGTTTAAGCTGGCTGAGTGTTTTTAAGGTTGACTCAAAGTACAATATCCACTTTTCTGGTTTCTCTGTCTTGATGACACCCTCTTTTGAAGCAGGCACAAGACTTGAAAATAAGGAAAATGTGACCCCAAAAACAATTTTAGAAGAAAGGTACTGTCATGTTTTTCACTTGGCCTGAGAAAAAAATATATCAAAAGATCTTAAAAGATATGTAAAAGTAAAGGCCATGTGATAGATTATTTGTTCCTATTTAAGGGCATAATACATGAAAAGCCATGAAATTGTGGACTTGGCTGTTAAAATGTGGTCTATGCAGTGCACAATATTCAGCACTGCAGGAGCTCTTTAAGCTGGGGTCTTCAATTTCTTCCACAGAGACAAGACTGTTAAACCACTCACTACATTTTTGAAGCAGTTCAACTTTGATTACTTGATGAATGCAATATGTTTACTTAAATATACTTTATAGGAACACCATTTTCATGAACATATTGACTGAAACCAATTTTTCCTCTCATAAACCATACTGTGGGTATGTCACTTACCAAACATGCTTTCCTAACAATATTCATGCAGAGATAATGTGACAAAATCCTTTCAGAGGGATGGCATTACAACTATCATTCACATTAAGCTTTTACTTCCAACAGACTTTTCAAGAAACTGAACTATGCTTCCAATTTCCTTGTGTAGTACTATATTTTTTAAAATGTAGGCTTTTGCCACTGATTAGTATTTTAGGTCTGATTCATTTTGTATTTTTTATTAAATCAGAAGCATTATAGTCTTTTACTGAGGGCTGAAAACAAGCACTACTAGACAGGCCATTCACTAGTCCTTCAACAAAGAAATCCTTGGCATGGAATCACTTTGGCAGTTTATGACTTACGATGAAATATTCTGCATCCCAATTCAGGAACATGAATCCTCAAAACATCAAAATTCAAGAAACCTATGGTTTGTTTCGTGTGTGTGTGTGGTTTTTTTTTTTTTTTTTGTTTTTGGTTTTTTTTTTTTTTTTTTTTTTTGGTTTTTTTTTTTTTTTTTTTTTTTGGTTTTTTTTTTTTTTTTTTTTTTTGTTTTTTGTTTTTTGTTTTTTTTTTGTTAAAAGCCTCGCATGCATAATGCTATCCCCTAGTAGCTTCTGTATGAAATTATGTTGTTCTGTCAGATGGGAGCCATAATGGCCTCATCCCTGCAGCAATCATTGTTAATATAAATCCCAAACGTATTTCTATACTGTTCCAATTTACTCCAAGATGCTATTTTCTGTCTTGTCAAAATGACTGGAGATCAAAGGACCAAGATTTATAAGCTCAAAACTGACAAAATCAGTATTCTAAATATATATGGCAACACAGAGTTGCTAAATCTCCTGAATCTTTTAAATTAAAAAATATTGCCCATTCTGATGAAATTGCTTACAATGACTACAAGTAAAGATGGTGGCTATTAAGTTTTATCGCAAGCACCTGAGGATCTGTTTGCATGCAGTACAAAATGTTCCTTTATTCTCCTGAATTACTGACACTGGCAAATTAAAATGAAGTGCCTACATATGGCAGAAACAATCTTCACATTTACAAATATCTTGAAATATCACTAAATCATAAAAACGAAAGCTGTGGGTTATATATTATGAATGTTGCCTAATGCATTCCCAGCTCAGTTATTTGTAACAAATTTGTGTACAATGGACAAAATTGGCCATTTATTCTACAGCAGCAGCAGCTGGTTCTGGCACTGTGTATCACAGCCAAAAAGGAAGCTACAAGTCAGGAAAGCATAATTAACCTTTAAAATGCTGGAAGGATGAAAAGTCAATAAACAAAATAAAAATATGGATTAGAAAATACTGATATTGACAGTGTCAGTATTCCCCTCAATACTAAAATTGTTTTTAAAAACACCCTCCTTATAGAAAAACACTCACTTAAATGTGGCTATCAAAACAATCTAGAAGACACTGTACAGTAGGAACCATGAACCTGCATCTGATTATTTTAATGGCTCGACTAATCCAGGATGTTATGGTAAATGAGGACAGCTGTTATAGTGCCTGTACTGAAATCTCATTACAATGAGGGAAAAACACCCACAAGGACCTTTCACTGTATTAGGCTACGATAAAGTATAAAAAATGATTTATCGTGCGCTCTTAATACTTTAATTATATTTTCCAAAGCAGGTGTAGTAACTGATAGTCCTCAAATGCTAATTATCATATGCATTCATTAAACCAACATAAACCTTTCGATGTTATGCAACAATTCCATTTTGACTTAAACATATATTTTTAAATATCACATATTAATTCCTTTCAATAACTCCAAGATTATAAAAAAATCTTTAATGTAATATATGTAATATTAGAACTGCACTTCTCAATTTTAATGCTCGTTCGGTTCATTTTGGCAGTATTTCATTGATGCTGCCTCAGGCTATAGGTAATGGAACATTACTCACTATGATAGCCAGATTTCTTCTGCATGGCAGTTACAGGGCAATCTTTATGAGCCAGAAGAAGCTGTTTCAGCTGTGCCACTTCATTTCTCAGCAGGGTGACTTCATTCTAAAGGAGAAGAAAGTTATGTACTTTACCAGGCTCAAACTACACACGTTTTTGAAGGTAAGCATTAAGTTTTATAGCATTTTCAGTTGTTCAGTTGGGGGTAGCTGTAACACAAGAAGTTTCCATTCCATATATATTGCAAACATGTATATATTTATTTTATCTTAGAAAATACAAACATTAGCTGCAACTTTGTTACATTAGCTGGGAAATGCTTGGGTTTGTTTTGTTTTTTTTTTAAATATATGTTTTTCAGTTTGCAGATGCAGAGTCTACATATAGTCTCATTCAGATGATCCAGCTACTGTGAGACTCTTCTGGAAGGTTTTGTGATGAATTCTAATCAGAGTAAGCCTACATTTAGCTACACACATTTTAACAGCTGTCACAGCCAACATTAAAAAAGTGAAAAATATAAAAGAAAACTCAAAAAGCCAACACAGAATAATTTTTTAGTGACTCTAATTATACTTGGACTTCAAAAAAGAAAATCTCATGTACTGGAAAATAATTTAGCAAATACTGGTTGATCTCCAGACTGATTTTTATTTTGGCAGCCACACGTAAACATGTTCTCTGAAGGAATCATTGATAATAATGACAAAATCCGGAGCTGTCAGCTTGTGCTGCTAAGGCAGAGTGCAATCCAAGAGACAGCACCTGCACAATCCAGTGCCTGGGTTCATTTCCAGACTGTTCCTTTCCACTATTGGATGACCTTGAGCAAGGTCATTTCACTGCTTTGTGCTTCACCTTCCCCATTTGTAAACTGGAGGACAGCAATACTTATCTTCCCTGGAAAGCAGCTTGGTGTCTAGAGATGAGGAGTGCTATGTAACTGCATTACATGTGACAATCCAAATTAAGAATGGTATGCCATTTTGATAGACCCATTTTTACTTTGTCAAGTAGAAAAATATTTATGAATCAAATTATCTGTAGCACTTTGTGATCCCCATATCTGGACATAATATGTGTTTTTCATGGGTTGTTTTATTTTGAATATAAATCTTTTCTATTAACACTTAAAGTTACTTCAAGTATAAGAACCTTTGCATATTATTGTAATATACCACACATGTGACATAATTATTTAGTAAATGCTTATGTTTATGCATTTAGGAGCAAGTTAAAAAAAAAAAAAAAGAAACGAAAGAGGAAAACTGGACTGCATCTGAAAAGATCTGCAAAATAAATTACACAAAGTAACTAAAATACCAGACTCTTCAAAGAAAAGCTCATCTTTTGTGTTCTCTCTCTCCATTTAGAAGACAACACATTTCAAGCCTTAATATTTGCAAAATCCTCTTAAGGTCTCCTTTTCCATTAAGTCCTTTTATGTGTAGAATATCCTTCAGAAACTTTTTAAAAGCAAAAGCTGAAAGATGCAAAAAATCTGTCTTCACAGACATTTATAATGAAAGAAAAATGTGATTGCAAACAAAAAGGTTTGCAATGCAAGAAACCCAACCAAAAACCCCACAAATTCTCTACCAGGTGGCGTTAGGTGTCCTAAAACCTTAGGCTGTTAAAAAAGCACAGGACTACTGCCTTCAGCTCTGTCTGCCCTTAGTTCACCACCTATTTACTGAGGAGCCACAAATCTTGATACCATGCAGGCAGCTGCACAGAATTGAGGTAGGTTAGGTAGAAAAAAACCACTGATGTAGTTTTGAGACACTTGATAACCTACAGAAGCAACAGTGTCCAAGGCTATGAAATATAGTTCTGTTAGTTCAAAGGAACTCTGGCAATCAGGAAAAGGTTTGCAAAATTTTCTATTTTGTCTCCCACATTTTAAGGAAGGATTTTATACACAAACAGCACACCTAAGTATGAAGTTGCTTTTCATCTGTGGGTGTAAAATTATATGCTTATGAAAAATTTTATAAGACAGTTTATAGATTAATGTCAGTGGTATTACAAATATTAAGACTGCTGCTGGCATAAATACAAAAAGCAAATACATTATCTTATGTTAAAACACTTGAAAAACATGGATCAGCATTCCTATAGAAAAGAGGTTGAGGTACTCTCTAGAACAATGGTAGTTGTATATTCCATTACAAGAACAGTTGTGCCAACAGTACTGTGTACAATGCATACACCACTTGTGACACTAGAACAGAGTTCTGTCTGCTGGACACATGGATGGGCAATGTCACAGAAAGGCCATCTACAGCTGTCATTTATGTATTGCCAGTAAGAACCACTTCTAACTGGTAAAGAGGGGCTGTCAACAGCAACAGCAAGTCTTTCCATCTCATTCAAAACATGTTAATGTGTGGTGGTCATTTAATATGCGGTTAACATGCTGGAAACAGGCTACCAAGAAATACATGAAATAAACACTTTTAACAGGTGGCACAAAGCAAGATTATTTTGAATTTTCACACTGGAAAGCTTCTCCTCATTAGTGAGACAGAACCAAGTGCAGGCATCAACAATTCTTCAAAGAAGTATGTAATACAGCTCACATGCTGTTGAGAAGGATTTGTATGTTCCCACATTTCAAAATGTGCTAGCATGAGAAAGCAGGTTTCTGGAGGAAAGCATATTGACTTGTACCTGCACTCCATCTTTCAAAAGATGCTTTCCCTTCTGCATTCCTATGAAGGGAGGACACAGTATATGACACATTCTTCTGTATCTGCCTACTCCTCCCTGCACCCAAAATGCAGATGTAATACTGGGACCACATTAGCCCTTACTCACCACGGTGTGGGACAGTATTTGTGATATGTTATCACTCAAATAATCATCAGAAGTAGGTAAATGTGACTTCTGGGGACAGGGGACTGTCTGTGGCTGAGTTAAACAGCATTCTTCCTGTTCCTTTTTAGGCAATTTCCTCTTTGGGAAAGAGGACATACTTATGGGTATACTTTCATAATTTAGCCTTCCTAAACAGCTTCTGCAGCATCAGTACAAACCATCTCTGGACTGCTGCTCACTGAAAACCCACCGTGACCTCATCAGGAGGACAGGCCATTCTTCTAAAGCTTCACCCTCTAAGACTATTAAAGCAACAGGGACCAAACACAGAACATACAATGCACATTTGATCCTGCAGTGTGGCTCAGCAGCCACTGGAGACATTGTCAATACCTTCTTATACCCTGCAGGATTGTGCAAGGCAGAGGTTACACAAGGTGGTGAATAAAATTTAAGATCAATAAACAAGTCAACAATTAATACAAAATGCAGTCCTCAAAAATCAAAACAGTAAATACACTTCAAAATGTTGGAAGCATGAAAAAAACTTACACAGCAGAGCCTATAATGAAGACAGGCTATCTAACCTATGTATGTTACTAGTGATGTAAGAGAAGGAAATTTTCCCTTAAGCAAACATTTGAAAAATACTGCTTGAAAATCTAGTTACCTTCAGGCATTTAAAAGAACTTGATAAAAGTTAACCTACAGAACAAAATAAATACATCAACCTAGTAAGTCTCTTCAAAATCCATACATACTGTTACATTCTTAAAAACTTTCACACTGACATCAGAATCTGTGACACAGACATTATAAGAAAGCCAGTAACAGCACTGAAAGGAGTCAGAATTGTTACAAGAAGCAATGCAATGCAGGCATTTCTGTATGAACCTGCCTTTGGAAATGTGACATCTTGGTAACTTCAGCTGAGCAGGTCACTTAGACATTAAACAAAATATGAACTACTAACCCAAACACAGTCTGTAAATCTGCATTAAGGCAAAACTCCAAACTTATTGAATTTTCTATTAATATAAGTAATCATGGGTCATTACTGCCCACTGTTGATCAGCTGCATTAGCTTGTCAAGTTATTATTGTGGAAATACAGATTGATTAATGTTTTCACATAAAGTACAGTATAATTATTTCTCTGATATCCAATTTTCTTTTCAAGTTATTCTGTTCTTTACAGTTAACAGTTTTGCTTTTGCTAGACTGTAAGAAAATCTTTCTTGAATTAACTATTACTGAATTAACATTTGGAAACCTTTTGTTCATGGTACTTATGTGATTTTTATGTTATAAAACTTGGTATATATATGTGAAAGGCAGTTCACATGATATCACACATGATACCAAACATTACTTTCACTAAAAAACTGGCTGATTTCTTTCATTCTCCTTCACTCATTTCTTTGATTATTTGAGATACAGTTCTATGTATAATTATTCAATTAATGGACTTAATTGAGGACTGTGCTTTAAATGAATATGTCTAAAGACTGTGAACAGGTATGAGAAGAATACATACTTGCAAGAAACTTAACTGATGCTTCTGCACAGTGTGTTCTTAGGTAGGAATCTTTTACATTTCAGGGTCTGGGATGCTGAGTATTTTTAAAGACATGAACACAAAGATGACTGATACACTCTAATTTTGATTACATGATAAAAAAAAAACCAAAACCCTGAACATGCCCTGCTTTCCTGTTGCTCAATTGTGTTGTTTTCTGAACAGCATGAGAGGTGAGCTTTCATAGGAAGATTTTCTGTGAATTTGACTCAGTGAACAGCTCTGGGGAAGAAAAACAAGTGACACTTTAACATATCAAAATATGTCTCATTGCAGTTTCTAAATGAATACTTCATTTAGGAATTACATTGCTTTTTCTTTCAGCAACTTTCCAAACAAAGGTTTAGACTTTTATTTTGAAAACAATAATTTGTGCCAATTTTTATGTGCTGCTGGAAGCATTAGGAAAGAGTGCTTTAACATTTAATAGTAGTTTAAACAAAAGGGTCATGAATTATCCTATGGGGGAAAAGGACATTCACTTGACAACTTTCTGATATCAGATGAGGTGCAAAAGTGATCTGCAACATACACTGGCCCTACCCTCTTACAACACACTTCATCTCTAAAGGATTTAGGCAGAGGTGATAAAAATTTGCACTGCCACTGCCATACCCCATTCTGTGGAGAAAAAAGACCCTCAGTATCCACTGATGTCAACCTGGCACCTTTCATGAGCATTACATTCACTTTGAAGGAAAAAAGTGAAGTTAAAAAGAACCAAAGGAAATAAAGCCAACACTCAAATAACCCAGGCCGTGATACAAATTAAGAGCATGATGTGTTCAAGGTAAGACTATTACTTTGCTCACAAGTGTTTATTTCAACACATCTTGTCATCTTAGTTTAGTATTATAGTCTGAAAGTTACTTCAAATGGAACAAAGGATAGAAGGGTGTGAGCCTTAAATTTACACATCTTGAAATATGAGTATGCTCTCATCCTCTAATTTTACTGCTAGATGCAACTAGTTCTGAATTTTAAACCTTAGCTGAGCCACTGATTATAAAACCATTTATATTTCAGATTTCATGCAATGTTTTAAGCTCCACTGATCAAGGATCACTATGTAAGAACAAAGACACTTATTAATTTTTCCTTGAAACAAAAAGTATACCTGTAACTGGCCATTTAGCGAGCTCAGGTCCTCAGCTTTTTTCTCCAAGGACTGCACCCAGACTTTCCGTTTCTGTCGGCACCTGGAAGCAGCAGCCCGGTTTCTCTCCAGGAACTTTCTCCTTTTCTCGTCGGGGTCTTCGTTGGCAGCTCTTCTTCGCCGACCGCCCGTGTTTGGTGTTTGTGGCGTAGGCTGAGCTGGTGATGCCTGCAAACAGCCATGATTTAACCCACAGCACTGGTACAAACATCACATCTTGAGAAAAGCATTCAGGGCATTTCTAAATAGATTCAGGTTACACATGTTTTTTTTTTTTTTGAAAGCTGTGCTCATTTAACTCTACAGTGATGTTTTTAAAACTTTTACACTCACACTCCGGATCATCTTACATTAACATGTTACATCCAAAACAGCTTTCAAGCCACATTTAGTAGGAAATGAATTTTCTATTTTTGACTCTTCCCACGCACCTAGTCACAACTGAAAAATGACACAATTGCTTATGCCCACTAGACAGAAGCTGTCTGACAAATGCTGGCAGTGCTGAGACTCCCTGATCCCTGGATCTCCAGATAGCAATTTCCTACTCATTGATGTCTTTCCCACCACTGAATTACAATTTCCCTTAATCTACCCATATTACATGACAGTATTAAAATACTTCAATACTTTAAATTATACATTATACTAATTTCACAATTGTATACAGACCCTAGACAACCTCAAACATGTATAAGCTGGCATATCAATTTGGCATTGATTCTAAATGTCTAAGAATAAAAAAAGCCTGGGAACTCAAATCACTGTTTTAAGAAACATTTGCAATTTTTGATTAATACTAATTGTAAAACAACTCTAAAACAATCAAACAGCAATTTTCATCTATGAAAATTCTGATATTATGAAAATATTCTTTAAAAAAATCCTCAAGGCAGTATGGGCAAACAGCAGCCTTAAGAAAGAGATCGTTTTATGATGGGTCACTTTTTTCCCATCTTCTGTTCCAAACCTATTTGTTTTGATACATTATTTGATTCATTGGCCAGTGTAAGAATCTGAGGCTTTCAGTGCAGATATAAGTCTTGTGAGTTCATGGCCAGGTGTACAGCTTTTATAAAATTAATATTATGCTAAAAATTCTGAAAGTAATTCTTCGAGATTTTTAAAAGCATTTTAAAAACACATTCCAAGAGGTTTTTAGAAACAGAACAGCTGTAATCTACCAGGATTCAGCAGGAAATGTATCTTTCCTCCAGCAGCATGCCCACTTCCAATCTGACTCAAGAGGTTTTCCTTTTTACTCCCCTGTTCTGAGCTATCATCCCAAAAGGACAACAAACCACACCTAAAACCAGAGCCCCCCCTTCCAGAGCCTGAGATGATGAAGTACACTTAATGACACAGCTGAAACTCTTCCTGTGGCAGCCAGGAAGAGATCCTTCAAGGAAATTAACATAAGCACGATATTGATGCAAAAAAAATTTCTAAGTGCATTTATGATATAAATATATGCATAAAACAGATGCAACAGAAACACAAAATAAAAGCACTTGTTTTTTCAAATACATATATTGATCAGCTGTAAAAATTTCAGCTACCACAGAATCTCCTATCAATGAACTCCAGAAATCAGGACTTAGTTCTACATTTGAGCAGACAGATGCTACCTGTTTTGAAATCATCATCTTGGATAACAGATTTTAGAAGCTTTTAAGAGCATCTAAGACCTGTAAACATTTTACTGCTACAGAGCTATTGACTAAAAGAGGAGTCTGTTAATCTGTACTTTACAAACCAGGAGTATAGAAAAATATATGTATTTGCAAAATGCAAGGAGGAGGTAGGAGGCACATGTCCACTCCTGCCATACCGGTGTTTCAGTTGTTGAAGTTGCAGGCTGCTGCAGTGACTGTGGTCGTGGCTCCTCTGACTGAGTTCTAACCAACCCACTTGCATGTCCCTTGGCAGTATCTCCATTTGTTACCTGAGGGTGCTGCTGGGTCAAGGCTGCTTTCAATCTCTGAAAGCAGAAAATAAGGAAGAAAAAGAAAAGAAATATTCTATCATGCTAACTTGAATGATTTATCATTTATATAAGCAGTTACTTCCACTTTGAAAACAGGAACTCCAACTCTTAAACAGTTGTTTCTTTTTACAGGCTTTCAACAGTGACCAAGGCACATACATAAAAATAGGGGGTAAATTTCTGCAAACATGACAATAGCAATGAGGTTTCTAGAAGATCCCAGAAAGGAAAGGATGGTAAACTGTATGGAGAAGTAAACAGAAAGCCTCATCTGTAGTGAACTGTGCCCACAAACAATTGAGTAGAAGACCACAAACAGCTGCTGAAACTGGTAGTACCAGAGGAGTAATGATGACACATGAAGGAAAATAGGTAACAACCAGAACATAAGCATCCTTCCATTTAAAAAATTCTGGTGTTCTCTTATCTCTATTCATTTTTAAATAGCTTGTTATGCCTCTGCTAATGCATGGTCTTTACAAATACTCACCTCTGCGATCCTTTCTATGGATAATTAGATAAAAGCCAAGATCCTTGCTGAAATATCTTAATGATATACAAAATACTAAGAAGCTTCAGGTTATAGGTAAAGATTAGTTATGTGGAAATATGCCAGATAACTACTACAGCATGCTACTTTGCAGTAAAAAACTGCTAAAAGGTTTGATGTTCTTCCTTTATTGCACCCAGCTATACAAAGAACAGTAATGTGCAAGTTCAGCTGTATATAATACACCCAAGAGTTACTGACAACCTGATGGACAATTTTAGAGCATTTTATTGACTGCCTGCTGAAAAATATTTCATTCAATTTCTGATGAAACCTATTAAAACTGTAATATCACACATTATATTTAAAACTATTTCTTAATCTTAAGTGACAAAGTGTCCAATCTCAGCAGATATGACTGCTTGTAATTCCAGATCCTTTCTTAAATTCCATGAGTACTGTACAATTTATCATCAATTTTTTGGTTTTACTGAAGAATTTACCTTACTAGATCAAAGGTGCTAAAAAACATTTTTCTAATGAGCACTATCCAGTAGCCAATACAAGTTTAAGAAAAGATTAATGATTTAAACATGTAAAGTTTGTGGAAATTTTGGTAACTTGTAACATCATATTTTGAAATATGAACAAAGTGTCACCCACATACTAACATTAATAGAATGTCTCAAGAATACTAGAGAGAGGCAGCATTTGGCCAGCTCAGAATAAACAGAAAGCTTAGCACCTATTTATGTAGATATTCTCTATAGACTGTAATATCCAATGTATTCTAACAAGTCACTGGAATATAGGAACAGCTCTGTCCTACCTTCCATGGTAACAGGCTTTCCTGGATCCTACGCCACAATTAAAACAACAGATTGCAGGTTACCTCTGTCAGAACTTTTCAGATCTGAAAATATGGCAAGTTACCATCAACTATATGGATTTGGTAGCACATAACCAGCACCAGTAGGGATCCTAACAGGACTACAGAGAGAACCAAGAAACACCAACACTCTACTGGCTTGCTATTAAAGCATCTTTAGCTAGTGAATTCTGTTGCAAGTCTGCTCTGTTGTGATGGCTCTGGATTGAATTAGCAGCACATTACACCAGATAGGAACCACTCAAGTGCACATGAAAACTGGGAGTTAATCCCAACAGCTAAATTACTGTTCCTCACCTCATTTATTGTATCAACTTCCTAAATTTCCCAGAATGAAGAAGACACTTCAGAAAATTACACAAACCAAATTTACTGCAGTTTCCCCAGTGTTCAACTTTAACAACAAAAATTTAGGATAGCTGCAAGCATTAGGGCAGGATGACAAAAATCTTTAAGATAATATGTCCATAATTTTTTTCAGTATATGTACAACACTCTGAAAGCCCTAAGGTAGTTAACACTTTAAATAAACTCAAGAATTGACTTGTATCTTCCTAATTCTCTTCAGCAAAACAAGCTAACAAAAAAAATCTCAGTCCCTGTCTCCAGCAGGCCTAAGTGTTTTCTACCTGTCTAACTAAAATTACTAACACCAGACTCTGTGATATACCTGCAACAACTGCAAAGCTGATGATTCCTCTCTCTCTTTAACTAATTCTGGTATCTAAATTGTAAAATTTTCTACACAACCACTACCAGGGAAACATATCACATCCAAATCAGTTAAAAAAATACATTTAAAAAAAACCTAGCAAATATTTAACACCAATATGACAATAACCTTTCTATATGTTATTAACCTAAGATTTTTTGCAGTGTATTTTCATTTATGATTTGAATTACTTTAGAAGTATTTATTTTATCATAACTTGCTGTTAAGCAGGACATGACAAATTTTCATCAGTCCTAATCAACAGAGTAGTGAAAAGTCCAAATCAGTTAAAAAGGTATGCTGCTCTCTTTTATTCCAAGCTGTCATACTAGGAGAGTTTTAAAAGCTACCATCTCAAAAATTATATATATTGGGTTTGCATGGCAAGGTTTTATGCAGGGGGTGGTGGCAGGGCTGGGTCCTGTGAGCTGCTGCCAGAAGCTCCCTCCTTGTCCAACAGAGCCAATGGCAGCTGGCTCCAGGACAGACCTGTTAAATGCAATGTACTATGAAAGAACGGGAAATAATTAGATTTAATTTCATATTACAAACTTTAAAAGTTGAAGTTCAAGTAGTTCAGGTTAAATTATCCACAAATGCAGACATATTGTGAAAATCTGAGGAATATTTATAGATTTTCACAAGAAGACTTCCAGCTCGTGTGTTTAATAGGTTTCATATTTTAAAAGGTAATGCTGGAGTAAAATGCTATACAGATGTGCTTCTTGTGAGTAGGGAGAGAGTTACCCCAAATTCAATGAGATTCTCATTTTTAACAATCAAGAATACAGAAACATATATTAGAATAAATGTATATAAGCATTTTTATGTGGGGAAACTTGATGACAACCCAGGTTTTTTTTATATTATTTGATTATAGGTGAACTAAAACTGGTATTTTCAGATAGGTTAATAGCCTGTAAAATCTTGATTAGCAAGGTTTTATCATTCACGTATATCCTTGAAAACAAATCCTCACCACATCTGTCAAAATTTGGTAGGACTAGATCATTCCATCAAGAGCTCACAGAAACAAGATAATATACTCCAGAAACAATTTGTGAAAAACTTAGATCCATATTTCATATCTGCCACAAAAGCTCATCAGAGTAATAACCCTCCTTCTCCTGGGTGTTATCTTACCATCTGCTCCTCTATTACTTATCTTTATTTTGCAACTAATTAACAGCATAATCTTCTAAATTCAGCAAGTTAATTATCATTATTGTGGTCTTTGCAGCATCATCAGTCCTTATGAAGTCTTGTCTCTCCACCCCCAGAGAACATATGAAAATGAAGTAGGTTGTGAGAGGGTCTGTTTCTTTAGAGTAGGCTCATTAGGTGTTTGCTGATTAGCTCGGCACGCAGAGAGACAGGTCAGGAGAATTCTGCTGAACACCAGGTCCCATGCCGGGCTCCAGCAAGCTAATGTCGGCTCCTGAACATTTGCCAAGCTGCCCTCTGTCACTTCTCAGTAGAAACCTCCTGCAAAAACTCTACTGGTTGCCTACTGAGTGCAAGGTATTTTTCAGGTTGTGACACAAAGTTCTGCACGGGAAGGAGGGAGATGGAGGGAAACATTCCGTATCAAAGCAATTCTGAAACTCTTCAGGAACTTCTGCAATCCATGCTGAGGAGTCTGAATGCTAAGCTAGCACCCACAAGCTGCACACTCAAAAAGGATGTTTTACAGCTGCAACTCAAGGCTCATGTTTCATACACAGAAAGCATACAATTACAGATATCTCATAAGAACAGCAGAAGCAATTCTACAGTGATTTAGAATCATGTCCCCTTATCTTAGAGAGGAAGATTTTTTTGGATTTTGAGTTTGTTTTTTTTTTAAAGACAGTTATTGCATCTACTTTTAAGCCTCTCTAAAAGACCACAGAAGTCATATACATGCGATTTTACTTAAGTATGTGAAAGTTAGTTTCTTTAGCATACTGGCAAACATGGAATCATATCAGAAAAACTGACTATTTTTATTAAGTGTGCCACAGAAATCAAAAACTCATTTTTACTCCTACTGAATGTCATTCTTGGTGTAAGAAGTAAGAACATTTTCAACATAATAGAAGTAAAGGACAAGCTTGTGTCTGAATAAAATATCTAGTCATTTTTTACTTCAGTTTTACAAACAGTAGAGAAAAAGGGTTCAAGAATGCTCACAACTATAGTAACAGTGCCTTTTACAGCTGTGAATGGACCAGCTCTGTTCACTAGAATAAATTCAATATTGGAGCAATAAAATTAAAATGAAATCTGATTTTATGGAATTCTTCCACAGCACTGAAACACATAAAGCACTGTGTGTGTTTCTGTGGTGAAAGAGACCCTAAGATTGTGCACTCTTTCACTTAATGTCAACTGTTACAGTAGAAAGCCTCTCGCAATAATGCCACCAATCATAAGGATTTGGCTTACTGCACAGACAATTTTAAAATTTTTGCCATCACTTTCATTTCTTTTTGACTATTTTTTCCTCCCAGTTATTAGCCCTTGCAGTTGGTATACATTTTTCTGCTATTTCACTCAGTAAACCTGTTCCCACATACAACTGTTCTCTGTGGAATCCATGCAATCATTTAATGTCAGGCAACTTGAACAGTAACCAGAGAAAAGACCATTTCAGCAAAGAACAGAGTTCTAGAGGTGACATCTCAGTAACTCGCTTTGCATCAAAAACTGAAACTGCCATGCTGAAGGAGTTTGACACTTCAGACTGAAAACTTTACAAGCATAGGAATAAATACACAGTTTTGATTGTTACGTATTAAACTTGGACACCCTAATAAGAAATAATTTCAAATGCTGTAAGGGAGACCATTTGTGAAGGTAAGAAGTCTCCAAAAGCTGTCCACTGTGTGGAAAAAATTCTCAGCAAGTACCTTAGTTCCCTTATCCTTAAAGGGTTTTACAACTTCTAGGACAGCTGAAGAAAAATTCTAACTATGCTATAGGAAGGCATCCTATGTCCATTACCAAAGATGTCTCCTGCCAGTTATTTTAAGTTTTAGATTTTAGAAACAAAAATATCAATTTGTTTTACTAAGGTTCATTCACAAACTTATAAAGAAGAAATACATTCCCTCTTTGTACAATTTAGCAACTCATAAGTAAACAACAGATATTCATCAAAATAAAAATGACATGTTCTTATGTTAATAAAAATATAGAAATGAAGTTATCTAAATTCATATTTAAATTTCAGAGCATTAGGAAACAAAAGCACTACAATTTCTAATCTGACTCCACTTTAAAAAAAGTCTACACAGCAGTAGCCTTTTGTAAGCAAGTAAGTGAAATGAATGATTGCATCTCCAGGTCATTTAAACACCTCCAGGGATGGTGACTTCACCATTTCCCTGGGCAGCCTGTTCCAATACTTGACAACCCTTTCCAAGAAGAAATCTTTCCTAAATACCCAATCTAAACCTTCCCTGGTGCAACTTGAGGCTGTTTTCTCTCATACTATCAGCTGCTATTTAGAAGAGGCCAGGTCCCACCTGGCTACAGCCTCCTTTCAGGGAGCTACAAAGTGCAAGAAGGTCCCCCCTGAGCTTCTTTGTCTTCAGGCTAAAGAGCCCCAGCTCCCTCAGCCAGTCTTCAAAGCACTTTCTCTCTAGACCCTTCACTGCTCCACTGCCCTTCTCTGGACATGCTCCAGCACCTCAATGCCTGCCTTTGCAGTGAGAGGCACAGAACTGAACACAGGACTCGAGGTGTGTCTTCACCACTGCCAAGTACAGGGAACAATCCTTGCCCTGGCCACAACTATTGCTGAATCTGATACAAGCCAGGCTTTCTTGGCCACCTGGGCACTTGCTGGCTCATGGTAAGCCAGCTGCTGGCCAGCACACCCAGGTCCTTTTCCAACAGGCAGCTTTCCAGCCACCCTGCCCACAGCCTGTGGCACTGCCTGGGGTTGTGACCCAAGTGCAGGATCAGGTACTTCACCATGTAGAACCATACATATGGCCTCAGCCCACTGATTCAGCCTGCCCAGATCCCTCTGCAGAGCTTTGTTACCCTCCTGCAGACCAACACTTTTGCCCAACTTGCTGCCATCTGCAAACTGAAGGAGCACCCCATTCCCTTGTCCTGACCATTGACAAAGATACTAAGCAGACTGGCCCCAGCACTGAGCCCTGGGGAATGCCACCTGTAACTGGCCACCCACCAGACTTAACTCCATTTACCACCACTTCTTGGACTCAGCCATCCAGCCAGTGTTTTTACCCAGCAGACTATACCTGTCTAAGCCATGAGCAGTTTCCCCAGGAGAATGCTGTGGCAAACAGTGTCAAAGGCTTTAGTAAAGTCCATGTAGACAACATCTTCCTCACCCACTAATAGGTCACCTTGTCACAGAAGCCAAGTAGGTCGGCCAAGCCGTCTGCCTGTCACAGATCCACGCTGGCTGGATCTGATCCTGCTTGTTCTGTGTGTGCCATGACAATCAAGATCATCTGTTCCACAACCTTCCTCAGCACAGAGGTCAAGCTGACAGGCCTACAGTTCCCTGGATCCTGCTCGCAGCCCTTCCTGAAGATGAGCACTAGATTTACTGACCTCAGCTCCCCACGTAGCCAGGGCTGCTGGTAAATGATTTAAAGTGGCTTTGCTGAGCTTCTTCCCTAGCTCCCTCAGTACCCTTAGGATCCCATCCAGCCCCATAACCTCCTGCATGTCTTAGTGCTGTCTCAGGCTTTGCCCTTCTCCACATGCCTGTCTTCCAGCTCAAGGGGCTGGGTACCCAGAAAGGAACTAGTCTTACTATTAAAGACTGAAGCAAAAAAAAGGCATTAAGTACTCCTTTTTGCTCATCCTTTGTCACTGCATTTTCCCCATATCCAATAAAGGATGGAAATTCTCCTTGGACCTCCTTTTGCTGCTGATGTACTTACAGAAATGTATCTAGTTGTCTTTTACAGCAGTAACAGATGAAGTTTTAGCTGGGCTTTGGCCCTGCATCATTTCACAACATCCATGTAAGTCCTTCTGAGCTGCCTGCCCCTCCTTCCACAGGTCACACGCTTCCCTTTTTCTCCTGTGTTCCAGCCAAGGCTCACTGTTCAGCCAATCTTCACTGCTGGCTCATCTTTCAGCACATGGGGACAGCCTCCTCCTGCACCTTTATAATTCACTTCTTAAAGGATGTCCTGGACCCCTTTGCCCTTCAGAACTGCCTCCCAGCATGAAGAAGAAATGTGGCAAAAGGACACAGGACATGTTCCCAGTGTTCAGCTAACTGAATCATATCAATAAAACCACAAACTGCAGTATCCCATTAATGCATGGAACATACACTGTTCATTTATTAAATTTTAGTGCAATAGCTTGTATTTCAACATTAAATGTGAACTATTAACAAAATGAAAAGGGAGCTGTAAAACTAAATATTGTCTTCTGTTGGCTTAACTAGGAACACAAGAGAAAAAACCCCACCTGCTTAGCAGACCTTCACAGAATTTAATATGTAGCAAGCAAAATTATTTTTAAGAGAGACATGAAAAGAAAGGGTTTGGTATCACAAAGATTCAAAATTTTAAAATTAAATTGTACTTTGCAGTTAATAAACCATCACATATCTGCCATCAATGCATCCCACGGCACAGTGAATTAGTCTTACTCTTGGAGGCTTTTTCTACATAAACATTAAGTTTCTCATTAAATTGCTTTTATTTTCAGAGGGATAAGAAATTAAGTTTTTTATTTTTGTGAATAGGCACTATATAAAGTAAATGAGAGTAAGAAATATGCATAATTCTGATATTCTTGAATTCTGCTCATGCTTTGTATTAAGCAACAAGGAAAGGAAATATTGCAAATACCTTTTTTATAGTCTCACTTAAAAAAAAAAGATAAGCAATCACTGAAGTGCATATATTAACTAAATTGCAATGAGAAGGCTAATGAGACTGTTAAATTTTAAGTCTGATGATCTTTGTTTTCCTTTGCATTTGAGTGATTGCTTCTTCCAAAGTGAGATCAAAGTTTTCACCACATACATGTATTTCCTTTCCACCTTTAAATCATTCTAAGAGCAAACCACTCAGTAACAAGCTTAAAAACCTAATTTCTTGCCCATCTAAAAAATTCTTTGGAACTAATTCCTCCTGGATTTTAAACAGAATTCAGAGCGTGAATCTCCTGACTCTAAAACATGTCCAGTTTCTGAGAAAACAGTTCTTGTTTTCATTTAAATTATTACATTTAAATATTTTCTGAGGTATTAAAATATTCTTTTTCCCATTCCTAGGTGGATAAGGATGCACAGAAACAGACCTTCTTCCCTTATGACCTCCTCTCTACTATTTCAAAAGTCATTGTGCTTAGCAGAGCAGGGAAATGAAGGAAGAGCTGAGAGCATTAGTCACTCAGTGCACCTCTCCAGAGCAGTTTCAGTATTTGGTGAATGTGGTCTAGGTGTGCTCACTCTGCTGGAATCCCTTTACTCCAGAAAAACAAGACTCACTGCTTTTCATACTGTGGCTTGAGAAAACAGGTAAGGAAAGAAAGCCCACAGGTTTAGATCAAGAGAAATGACATATCTAAGAATGTTAAGGGCATCCTCCCACTTACCAACATCAATGCAGAAAAATATATTTTATCTAGCAGGTTGTTCCTGATTCTCTTTTAGCACAAAGTAAGAGGTGACACAAGAGGAACACGATTTCACAGCATAGATATTGTTTATGGAGGTATCTTGTAATTATAAATGGGTTAATTATTGTTTAATAATAGAATTTCTATTGCTTTAGAACAGTTGGAATAAACAAGACAGAAAAAGAGAAGCAGCTACCTAATGCTGCACAAAAAATTTCAATAAATTGATTAATTCAAACTATCACCATAAATGATCACTAATACTAAGTAAAAAGAACAGCCCCCCCCCAAGCAAACAAAAACCAAATTTTTGCTTGTTTTAGACATTTTGGTTTAGACATTTCCAAATAATCCTCATCTCCCCCAACACAACAGAAACAACCTCAACACAGAATAATTTGTTAACTACATAAGTCCTACATATCTAACTGCAAAACTCTTGCCAAACGGACTATATTCAGTTGAGATTCTGAAAACATTTTAAAAAACATATTTTTATTAGTTTTTTAAGAAATATCATTCTTTTGGGTAGAAACATTTTGCTTCTCTGAAGGAAACGTTCACATGCTACTAATCTTGTCTGTCTCTCTCCCAGCTAACATTTCTGATCCTTCTGATAAAAGAAGTAAGAAGGAGTTTAGTTAGAAATTTATTTAAAGAATGACTAAAAATAAGATCAAAATGGCCATTAAGAACAGAGCTAACATAGGCTGGAATTGGAAAGAACTGTAAAATAAATGCAGCTGTTATTTTTCAGTTTTTATTAAATTTGTACTTGCAGAATTTAGACTAATAAAAGAAAACTAAAGCTGTTTTAAAAAGCAATAGAATGTAAGTAATTTCTCAAGTTATTCTTCTTGAGGAATAATGGAGTTTTTCACTTACCAATTTAGCCTCAGACTGCACTGGCTGTGGGGAAGAAGGCCCTGGGATTCCTGGGATACTAGGCACCATGGTGACAGGTCTAACAAGCTGACCAGATAAAGTATAAAAATGAAGAAAACCTGAGTATGTTATCATAACAGAGAGCATTTGACAGCACTACCCTCTGAAGCCAAAACAGCTATCAAGGTGCTTAAAACCAAGTTCTATGCTGCACTTATGCAAATCTGCTCCACTTTCAAATTAATATAGCATCATGCTTACTTACTGGAACTGCAGCAGGGACATGCACATTAGAATTTGTGATAGATGCAGGAATAGCAACAGGCATGGTTTGTCCATTAGGAAGATGTAACAGCAGAGGAAAAGGACCTGGAACTGGACTGAAAAAGGAATGAACTATATAAAAGAAAACTTATCCAGAGAAGAGAACAAGTTTACACATTATTTTAAATTGGTTTGTTTCTTTACAGGTGTAATGTAATATTTATTTGGAGATCAAAAATATGAATTTAGTGATGTGGAGAACATGGCATTATATCTCACATGTAGTGAAAGTCCAATGTTTCATGTGTAGTAAAGCACCACATTACACCAAAGCATCTCAAATTCATATATTAACTGCAGAAACAGTAACTGAAAGTAAATCAGATTTTCAAATTCTGCAAGAAAACGTTTTATTAAGATTTATGTAACTTACACTATTGGTCTGTTAGACGATGGAGCTTGGGTGATAACAGTACTAGAAGTTGGGGATGGTATTGCCTGCTGAATAATAACACTTGAGTCAGAACTTGTAAGCAGTACATTAGGAACCTGTAGCGATGCTGGACGAACTATTGTTGATGTAGGCTGTGCAGTCTGCTGCAGTGATACTTCCTGAGGAAAAATAAAGCTTCATCAGTTTGTAAAATACAATTACAGACCACTAATTCCAACTGTTAAATGAATGCAGTTTGATAGAACAAATCAGAATTTCTGTAACATTATGCAAATAGAATCAGTTATACAATTAAGAATATTCAAAAAAAAAACCCCTCTGGATGAATCATTTGAACCACCAGAGTAAAATTGTTTCAACAACAGTGATTTTAGTTTTATGACAAACCTGGCTCAATTTATGCTAAGGCTACTATTACTTCTTATTACTTCCAATTCAGTTTTGATCAGATTTTAATTTTTTTTCCCAAGAAACCCATGGTACTACCAGCACCATCATGTTTACCCACACTCCGAATAAGGAAAATGTTTTATGGTGTCCTTATGTACATTTCAGTTTCAGTCCATTGTTCTGGATTTAAACAAGAGAAACAAGACATTTATGGTTCAGTAAAAACAACAACAAGAATATTTTTTTAGCCTTTATCTGTAGCTCTCTAACTAGGGTGATAAAAGTATTTGGATTGTTATATTCAGCGCTCCGCAAAATATATGCATATCCCAATGGAGAAAAATTATTTGAGCACAGAAATTAAACTTTCTTAGGTGCAAATAAAAAGCAGACAGAAATCCCTATAGCTCTTAACTTAGCAATCAGGTAAAGCACATTATCGACTGAATGCTGTTTTTGCTGTTTCTGAATACTCAAAAAGGCCTTACTGTAACCAATGCCTTCCTTCTCAGGAAACCCTCGATATTGCCAGACCTCAAATTTACCTTCAGACAGCCTTTTTTCCAAGTTATTTTTTTGACAATGGCTATGGCAATCAATGACACATAAAATCACACTATTAAGACCAGCAAACTTTAGCTGCTCTGCTGGTAAACCATAATTCAAAGAGAATATCTCTCTACTTGTATCATACAGACTGCACTGATTATTATTTCCTTTGAATGAAGCTCGAGTTATGAAAATTCATCCACAAAGCTTTAAGTAGTAAACTCTGAGCTCTCTTAGCAGATTGATTGTCTTTTTATATATGAATGCACAAATGTGTGAGATCCTCTGAGCAATTCACAGAACTGTAAGCTTGCTGGCAAACTGTGGGCTTTACAAAAGAAAAGATTTTAGATGATGAGATTTTCTCCCTCCAAAAGCTCAGAGGCTAGAATTGTCATCAGGGTTCACTAGTTCATTCATGTTTTTTCCCAAGGGACCTAAAAGATTATTTACAGTGAATAAGAGTTTTTGGAGAATAACAGTGAGCAGTATTGAGGAAAGCAAAATTGTTTTATTTTTAATCTGGGGTATAATATTTGAACATTGCACTTAGCCCTAAAGATGAGCATTCAGTATAAAGAAGACAACCAGTACAGCATTTTTGAAACAGAAAGAAGAAAAAAAAAAACCCAATCATATTGTTAGGGCAGGATTAAACACTTCTTTGCAAATAAGGAATTTGGTGTAACATCTTACAGTTCTTATTAAAGAGTCACAGGGAAAACATAAATGAGACTCAACTGCTTGACTGTGGGAAATTCAGAATTCAGAACACCAGCTGAATGTGTATGCTAGCATGAACAAGCTGCACAATTCAGGCAACGTGCAAAATCATGGTGGTTCTTACACATCAAAAAAGACTACATTATACATACACTTGATAAAGAATGGACTCCTGGAAAGGCTTTCAGAGAATCACAGACTCCTGTGAAGTCTGGAAAAGACCTTTAGAGACCTTTCCAGTCCATCCCTTCTGCCATGGCTAAGAACATCTCTCACTAGATCAGGCTGCTCAGAGCCCCAGCCAGCCTGACCAAGCACTTTCTGCACCCTGCCTAGAAGTCAGCACCACCTCCTACCTCTGGGCAGGCAGCTGGGATTGCTCTCCCAACTGTTGCTGCAACCAGGGTAACTACCTGCAAGTGAGCAAGTAAGTGATGGCATTCTGTCAGTATTTCCTTACTGTTCATAACAGGAGCTTAATTAATGCATTTTCTAATACATACTGACTGTAAAACTGGGCCTCTCCCTGGCCTGAACACCTATCAGGAAAAGAGTAATCTGAAGTTTTTAGAAACAATGTTCTATGGAAACCATCTCAGCAATAGTCAAAGATGAATGTACAAAATTCTGAAATAAATCTGTAAAATTCTGAAAACAGAAACCTCACATACAATTGTTTCTGTGTTACTAAAGATGGCAGTTACACTTTGCTTACAAGATCAGAAGCAATCTTCAGCCATTAAAAAAAGAACACGTTTACTCACAAGTGTTTATACAGCTGAAAAAGTATTTTCAACTTCCTCTACACTAATTTGCTCTTTGCTACACTGAAAAATGCATGCAGGTGCCTGTTATTGCAACAATGTGGCAAAAACATAAGCTGCAGATTCAATAAGTATCCCTTTAAAGGAAACTGACATTCTATAAGCATATAAAAACAAAACCATAGGCCCAAAACTCTGATGGAAGATTCTAATTGATCATACTAATGCACTGCACTAATGAAGTACAAATTTTGTCTGGAATAAAATATATTACAAATATATTCTGCTAAAGAACAAGAAAAATAAGAGTTGAATTTGCCATCATAAGTTTAGGTGAAAGTGACCTTACGTTTATCTATCTTTCCTTACAGGAGGAAAGTTTAAGCCCATCCAAAGGTACTACACTTATTAAACTCCAACTCCTATAATTCCTATTCTTGAAACTAAAACCCACTGAATGGGAAATTACAGAACAGGATAGTTACCTTAAGTGTTCTCAGATGTGCATATTTGCAAGTATTTTCTATCTAAAAGAAAATTTCATGCAATAATTTTCTATGCTATCAAAAAACCATAAAATTCTTTATACAGAAATGTAGAGGGCCAGAACTAATACTGTATTTGATTATTACTGTAAGAAAACAACTGGTTTTAGAGAAATTAAATTAGGCAATTAGCTACTTGGCAACAACTAAGCAACTTTTAAACCTCTGTTGATGGTCACCCTTTTAAAGTACTGTTAATAAACAAATATAATGCTTGAAAGTTCTTACTATTACTTTAAGGCTTGAGGACTATTCACTTCTAATGATATCTCAGTCTATTCAAAGCAAAGTACTGACTCTTACTGAAGCCTAACAGAACTCATGGAATTCTCACAAAACCAGGAAAATAATTAAGCATACTTTTTTAAGGGTCTCCAAGGAATTCTTTTGACAACTACAAGGAAAATTAGAACTGCCTTGCACATACATTAATAGCCTATAATCATTTAATGCTACTAAAATACATGCAGTCAACAAAATGGTTACAGAGGCACATATAATTTACAAACAGATATGCCCTGAAAAAAATCCCTTCATTCCTTCAATACACCTGTGGAAGGAGAACACAAAAATCTAACTGAGCAACACTGCTCCCATTTCTCAACTTCTGCAGGTCACACTGAGCTGTAGACTCCAAGCAGCACCCTCAGCCTGTCTCTACAATCAGACATCCCAAGGGCATTGAGCAGCAGCACCGTCACAGTGACACACTGGAATCACATCATCACTGAGACAGGTTTATAAATACTGCCATGCACTGAGATAGAATTTTCACTGGGAATGATACTGAGCCACTATTGTATGAAGATAGTAATATTATCTCCTGCCAAAGTTAGATTACTTGGAATAAGTATTTGCAGAAAACAAAATAATAAATCAACCTCTGAAATAAAGAAGACTTAAAATTTGGACTATGATTCACTTAATCCAAGCAGTTCTTTACATATATTCCTTTAAAACACTTTTACTATTTTTGAGACTGCATGATTGCCTTGATTGCCCATGATTACTCATCTTTGCTAACTAATGAACCTCAGAAAAGCTCAGTAAGGACAAATCTTAATTGAAACTCTTTTCAACTTCTGTCATACACTTAGAGTTGTCCTTACATTAGTTCCTCTGGCAGTATAAGAGAAAGAGTTAAATCCAGAGAGCTTCAGAGTGTATCCAAAGAAAACCATTCTGCTGACAGGAACAGCCCAGAATGGGAGCAGCTGGCACTGAGGCTGTGCAGCCTCTCTCCCACAGAGGCTTCAAGACCAGACTGTGCAAAGCACTGAGTAACTTAGTCTGATCTCAGAAGTAACCCTGCCTTTTAGGACAAAGTTGGACCAGGAAATCCAGCAGTCCCTTCCAACCTGAATTACCTGTGACCCTAAAAAGTCCTGCTAATTTCTGCCAGTCAGACAGCTAAGCCCCTCATACACAGTCTGCCCACATACACAGACTGAAGATGCACATCAAGATTGACTAGAACAATCTCAATGCTTTATTATGGTCTGCCCTTAATGTTTGTATTTATTGAAGTAAGACTAGAAAAAATTAATTCACTGATTTTGCATCATTTTCCATACTTCAAGATAAAAACACTGCAAGCCACATACTGAAGAGATGATTACTATTAAACCATTTATATATTCATCAAAGCTCTAGTTCTAAAACTGATTTGACTGTTTGGCAACATCCTCTAGTGACAGACCTCAGTCTTCTATGAGTATTCAGGTAAACTCTAAAGAAGAAAATCCCTGACATCACTTTTAAACACACTGCTATACCTTAATGATTCTAACATTTGAAACAAAATTATCTGGTGCTTGGTTTTGAAAGACTACCCATTTATCCCCTAACATTTTTGTAGAACATCCCCTGCTCTTCTACAAAATCTTTGGTAAAACATAGGCCTAACAAACACATACACATGAAGAGATGCAAACTGCTGATGTTATTTAAAAGAAAAAATAAAACCAAAGAAACTAAACTTGGGTTTTTTTCTGTTATGAATGATGATGCACAAACAAGAATAAAGAGCCCTTCTAGTCTTTTCTAGGATAGCATTCATCTTAAACTTGATTTCCTTTCTGGCTGTACTGGAAGCAAAGAAATAATTCTAGTGAACAAAGCTAACTGAAGAATTGAGCAAGTTACTTATATACCCATCCTTTCCTTTCAACCAGCTAAGTGGTGTGGCTATCACCTTATCTAATAAATCTATGGTTCATAAGAAAAGTCAAAAAATAAATTCCAAAAGAGAAAAAGAAAGGTTCTGACCTTTTCATCATTGGTAGTAGACTCTGGATGAGGTAAAGGACTATCTTGATGAGTTGTCTCTACAACTGAAGGTTCTTCAATTTTATTTCTTATAATTGGTGTTGCAAGAGGAGACAGATCTAGAGGCATCTATGAGCAACAGCATAAAACAAAATTAGTGAATGTTAAAAAAAAATTAAACTGAGCAAGAAAATACAAGTAACTGAGGAGAAATATCAGCCCATTACAAGACAAAGGTGCTGATGTTTGAAAGATCTTGATGCAGATGCATTACCAGTCAAGGCTATTTTACCAACATGTACATGAACACCAGTCTTCAGTAACACAAATGTCTTTCAACACCAGTGTCAGACTAAATATTTTATTCTTGGAGAATTAAAAACATTCTAAAGTTTTCCATTTCCAAGTGTCATAAGAAAATTACAGCTATGGAAGAATTGTTACAGTTAAAAAAAATACAGCTAAATTAAGGTATTATCCTTCTGTATATTATTGTATCTCATGGCACAAAACACAAAATGCTAACCACATGTCCAAATTTATAAAGTTAATATAGACAAATTTGATGCTTACTGCAGCTAATAATTATTGAAAAAGCAAATTTTGTATTACTACATGGGTAAAATTCACCAGGACATGTGAAATGCCCCAAAGAAACTGAGCTACAAAAGTACTTAAAACAATACTATAGATTTGAAAGCCTATATTCCTGTCTACTCTGCTATCCAAATTTGAAAGAAATTTCCTCCAGATATTTTTCCAAATGCCTTTTTTTAAAAATTAAATTCCTAGTTTTCCTGTTCAATTTATTACTAATAGACAGGGAAGACTGTAAGAAGTGGAACCTCATATAACAAATGACTATGAAATGTTACAGAGAAAACTATCAATCCCCTAGAAAGTCTATTATGTTACATTTTTCCACACTTTGCCATGACTGTATGGCAGGACTGTGTTTTTTCTTGCAACACAGTACGCAGCTTGGAAAATTAGTATCAATTAAAGAAACAGATAAAATTTTTAAAATACTCTGCAATACATACAACCTTCTCCAAGAGAGTGGTGAACTATACAGAAAATACAGTCTTGGTAAATCAAAAATCAGTTTTACCACATGACATATTATAAAAACAGTCAGCATATAACAACTAAAAGTAAACTTATAAATCTATTATTTGATACAGTTGTGGTTATAAAGCAAGGGTGAAACTTAGTCAGGAATGGATAATAATCCAAACTATTTACAAGTACCTCTCAAAACTTCTATTGAAACAAAGAAAATTAAACTACTGATTCTGCAAAGCCTATATAATTGTGTACGAAACCATATTTTTAATCACTATAGAAGTCAACCAAGTAATCAACTAAAGACAAAATTATTCAAAAGGGACATCGAACAAATTTTTTTTATTTGCAGAAGTATTTAAATGTTTAGGTATCTAACCAGTTATGAAGCACTGGGAAGCACTGAAATAAATAACAGTAACACTTACATATATGGCAAGTTCCTCACAAAAACATGAAGTTGCTAAGCAGATACAGTTTCTTATAATTTAATCTGTACATTAAAAAACAAGTAGACTTTTATGTTGTAATCAATAATTTCAGGCAAAAGTGTTTTTAACACAGGATATAATCACTGACACTTCTTTAAATGTAGTCAGTAGTTGATTCTCATTATCATGATAACCTATTCTTACACTAACATCAGTATTTCAAACCTAATCAAAATGATCAGTGTTCCCATAGTATTGTTTTCATGTGTGTTTTTCTTTCTGCAAAAAACTTTACTTTCCAGACTTCTTTGCTTATCCAGGACCTAATGAAATTCAGTCAAAACTAGTGGTTAACTTCAACAGATACAGACTAGACACTTACATGATTAGGACAGTGTGTCCCACTGTCAATGCTAACTAAGCAAAATTCATCAAGTAAAGTAACCTTCAGAAGGGAAACTGTAGATTTCTATTCTCTACATACAACACTTATAAGCAGCTAACATAATTATTGGTACAGTTTAGAAGACAATGTATAAATCTAAAGTTTGTTTTTTCAATGGAATTTCTGATATAAAAAAAACTAGAAGCTCTGAGGAAAAAATGTTTTGAACGTACTTTCTTAATGTCATCTTCAGAAGCCTTTTTAAACTCATTTTCAAAAGGACTTGCTAATTCATTGAATAAGCCCACTTCTTCACAGTTCTTCAAGAATCGAGTTGGTGTTGGTGTCTGATCTGAAAAGAAGTGTATAAAACCCCCACAATTTTATTTTTACAATACCATTTACAAACCTACTCGTCCTCAATAATTTTCAGAGTACAAACATGCAGAAAGAGACGAGAAGGTGGCTGGGAACCCTCGGGCTGTCCCCTGCCCTGCAGGGAGGCAGCTGCCAGGCAAACTCCACCTGCTGGGGACAAGCACCCGGAGCCTGCCAACCATCAAGCCCCCCACAATTCCAGCAGGGAACCACAGCATTCCTTTTGTGGCCACAAACCCCAGGGAGCTATTCTCAAGAGCACAGCAGAACACTTCAATGACCAAGCAGACTCCATTTTCAAATAGAGCCTTTTCCTAATTTGACAACAGTAGTGATTACTTCCAAGAGCATGGAACTTCTAAAGGGAAGTGTGACTTGTGCACAAGATTGCATTGACTCTTATGATGCCTCTGTACCAAGCTGGAATCGTAAGGCTTCTGGTATCTTTATATAAAATTCCTGTTAATATATAAATTTGTCTTATTTCACTGTTATCATCAGGTCAGAATTAACCACACTTGCCATGAAGTTACTTGCATTTAATATATTGTGAAGTGGTATGATTGTGTGGACTTATTAAGCCTGGTGTCTGTAACAGTTCCCACAGTGGAATGTGGCTGCACAGAGACACTCTCATGGTTTCATTTTTAAACACCTGATTATTTGAAAGGTCCCTTTTCTTGTTGTGTAATTGACAAGGAGCACATTTAGAATTCTAAAATTTGCTAGTTTTTGAGCAATATTTTTTTATCTGCTCATTGTAACAAATTAGCAATGTACAAGAAAAAAAAAAAAAAACACAACCAAAAAATATCTGAAAGTCTTGTTGAAGCTCATCTAGGCTGCTCCACCACTGAAAAAAACCCAGACTGACTGTAACTTATTTAAGTATTGATAATTTAAAGATATTTGGATTATATATGAAATAGGAATAAAAGTAACTTATGGAGAATAATACTGGCTTCAAATTCTGACAGGAATTATGTAAGAAAACACTGCCTAGGCACACACTGCAGACAAGTATAGTGAAAAAAATGTATCAAATTCTCTTAACATAACTCTATGCATTATGTACAGAAAATGCATAAAGCACATGCCCATTCCAGCAGAAAAGTGAACAAACTTAATAAAAGTATATACTTACCAGCCACAATGACACTATCATTCCGAGCTGGACCAAATTTCAGTGTCATCTCATGTTTATGTTTATGGACAGCCAAATGATCCTCATTGGTAAAACGCTGCAGCAGAAAGTTTTAAGAAAGAGTTGTAATTGGGAGTGTGAACACAACAAATGCCATTTTTACAACACATAAAACTATCATTACTATGTTAAAAGACAACCCTCTAAGGCAGATATATTTTGTTCCTTGGTCAACAGTACCAAGTAGAAATATTATAAACCTCAAATGATGTTCACAGTAACTAAATATACCAGGGAATTGCATTTTAAGTACCTGTATTCATCAAAAGTCCAAGATAACATTTCAGAGTGCTCAGCCTTCATCAACCATCAGCAAACAGCCATTTGCTGTATTAATGGATCTTGACAACGTCTAGTAATCGATCACCACTACTTGATTACTGCATTTTGTGTATTACCACACTAATGAGAATTGATCTGCAATCACAAACTTCACTGCTTTTAATAGTGTAAAGATAAAATATACTACAGCTCCTGCCCCTGACCATTTACTACATAAAACAAGGGGCAGGTAGAATGGGAAACACTAGAACAATGCCAGACAACTGAAATGCTGTGAATGAGCTAAACCTACTGACATTTTAAAAAACTCTCAGGTTTGCTCATTTCATGCATACTTTCCCACAAATTTGGGGTATATGCTATAAAAAAAAACAGTAAGCAGACAAACTAAGTGCTGTAAAACATATATTCTTACTTTCACTATTTGTTTATTTTCACTAATTTACTATGCATCTGTAATTGTGGGTGAAGTTAGTGTTTCAACTGACATAATCTAAGAAAATGTTTCCCAAGATGCAGCTTTCCTAAAAAGAACACATTTTACACAAAACACTGAAATTCTTAATTTTCTTTGAGAACACTTGAGCCCCAAATTATGTTTCTGGTTATGCCTCACTAATTTAAATTACTCCACATATAACAGATCCACACCAAGAATCACCTCTCAGAACTAATACATGAACTGAACTGACCTCAGAGTACAGTAATTTCAGAATGTTTCCATGAGAAAGGACATGTGCATGTGGAACTGTGACGGAAATTAAAAATGCAGGACCACTGCAAGACAGGGTGAAACAGGCAAGGGTCTTTTTTTTCCTTAGAACTCTATTGCCCAGAGTTCCAAATGCCCAGCTCTTCATAACTCCTGTGCCTTATCCCTGCATGCAGCATAAGCCAGAAATTCCTGCATTCTATCACACTAAGAGACTTAAGTGTATCTTTCTGTCCTCACTAAGTGCTTCCAAAGGGAAGAGGATGTCCAGAGCCTGACTCCCTCTCTCTGTTCTACAGTACAAATCTGGCATCTAGAGATAAGCCTTGCCCATTTGCTGGGACATGAACTTCTCTCTTCACCTTCCCTGGCATCATGGGCTGCTGTAGACCCATGATGTGTCTTCTGTCAGACTTAGTTACCCAAACTTCTGATAGTCTACACTGCAATGAGAGTCAAATAGGCTGGGGACAAACGTTGCTTAGGAGGAAACAGTCCTATTCTGTTACTTCTGATATCTCTGAACATACTAGACATCTTACAAACAAGAAATCTTAGTCCTTTTCTGCTTTAAATACAGGAGACTACATTAATCCAGCAGTAATGCTGTCATCCATAATAAAAACTAAGTTATCAGAATAAAAATGAGAGTATTTTGAATTCAAAGTCCAAATAAAACAAAGTACGCAAATATAATGAAATATAATATAATGAAAAAATCCTTGTTTAAGAAATTAATTCTATTTAAAAGCAGAAGCCATTATATTAAGAAAAGATCAGCTTATGAAAATAACTTTATACAAAGGATGCAGGGATGTTCATCTCATGCAGCAGAAATGCAAATGCACTTATTTTCAGGTTACTAAACAAAACTGTTAAGACACTGTCCTTTTAGCAACCATCTCCTGAAATACTGCATAATATTTTTACCATCCTGCTCACATTCACCTATATGTGTATATATATATATATATATATATATATATACACACTAAAGCTATTTACTAGAATATATTAAAACCACTGAAGGAATTGAAATATATTTAGTGGCATGCATATTGTTATAATCTTCCTATACACAACAACATACATAAAAAAAACAACTTACGCCATTAAATATCTGCAATCACCACAGCTATGAAGATTTGTGACAAGCAACTCTCACACTGAGCACCCCACCAACACTAAAAAACTCTAAAAGTTGCAGGTCACCTGATACAAGTTAGGTTGTTTCTTGATTATTTTTCTAATGAAAGCAAAACAAGCAGAGCTAACAAATGAAATTGGTTTTAGCACAGAAAGGATTATTTGTTTTTTTCTTCTATGGATAGCATTTTGGAAAAAAACAGGTATATGCTACAAATTCTTGCTTTTCAGCAAAACATAAACACTTTGTAGCAATTACCATAAGCCCCTTCTTCAATCCTTAAAACTACTGTTTTACTTGAAAAACGCTAGTAACTTTACTTCAGACCATTACCTGGCCACATCCAGGGGCAGTACATAAAAAGGGTTTGTCATCACTCATATTCCACAGGTCGTTGTGCTTCCTGTATTAAAATCAGAATGGAACAAATTTTACAAATAATGCAACAAATTATTATTACATCAACACCCCCAGGCTATTTTAATTTTCTAAGGGCAAGAATTTCTGCCTTCTGACTATAGTAACATTCTAAATACCCATGATTCAAACCAAGTATGGATTTCAAGTTCTGTCAGGAAGGTGGAAAAAATCCACCACAGCAGTTCCTGAACACACACCTCAAGCAGAAATCCAAGTGTTCACATGTAACATGACTAATTGCAAAAAGCATCTGAAAACACTGTAAGAACAACTTGTCACTGAAATCAAATACACTCTAATAATGACCCAATTCTCACAGTTAAAAAGAGATAAAAAGCAGCAGACAACACTAAGCAGTCAAGGTTCTGGTGCCAGTAGATGAGGAAGAAGTGTTCCTTAGCCTTTTCACAATCTTTATTTAAAGCTCATCATTAGAGATGTTGGCACATAGCCCTTTGTGTAAACTGTTATAAATTTAATTACAAAAACATGTAGTTAAGTAATGTTTCAGCTATTAAATTACTGGCAGGCTAAAACTTTAATAATTAAGAAGCAAGATACTAATGATATTTGGTGCTGTTTTGCATACTCACCCCACATCCAATACACATACCTGCCAGATTTCACATATAAACCTGTTTCATAGGGCAAACTATCATATCCTCCTTTTCATGGCAATGAACTGTAACTAAAAGAAGATATTAATTACTATACATGATAAAAAGATAATAATCAACGATTTTGTAAAGATAAATTATAAAATATCCACTATTCACCCATGAAACACAAGAGATTTTCAAAGAAATTGTTTACTTCAAAATCCTTTAAAAGGTTGCAGCATCTGTGGCTTTACCCTGGAGGAAATACATTAGTCTTTAAGTGAGCACTTTTGTATGGGGAACTACCAGTGTTAGTTCTGAACACCACTTAGATTGATGAAGAGAATAAAGATGAATAAAGACGTTTTTATTATTAAAGATCATAGGCAGAATAAATCCATCTCTTCCCCAGAGTGCTGGTCACATAGAGTTACAAGGATTCTCATATTGTCTAACCATCTTAAGAATGTACACTTCTGGTACACACCTGGGCATAGACACTACACATATCAAGTAAGCATAAGCAAGTAATTTCAGACTTATTACCTCAGAGATCTGCAGGGAACACAGTATCTGATCCTTCTGAATGTACCTTTACAGTAAAAAACTACTGTGTATAGACCTCTTTGGATATTCCTTCAAAGAGAAGGAGATCCCAGTGTCCCTGGTAATGTACATCCAACAGCAAAGAAAGAAAAACACGGCATGCAGGAGATTCTAAGCTGTCACTTCTAAATATATATGTTTCAAGGAATGAGGATACTGAGCTGAGATCAGAAGTTGAGAAGAAATGAATGGCTGCCAGAAACTTTATAGTCTTTGGCACTGACAGCTCAGGGAAACATTTACATCCCAAAGGAGGGATGCCAAAGCAAATCAGGGTTGAAGACTGTTCCGCTGTTCTTTGCAAAGAGTTCATAACCTGTCTCAAATTTCTGAAGGAATGAAGTATTTTTTGAACTGTTCAAACTGTGAACTTGGTATTTTCACTAATAAGGAATATTAACAAGATCATGGGCAAGTCTGAATACTAATGATGAAGGCCTCATGGTAAGAAATAAGGTCCTTAACCATGACACTTTAAGAGTATATCCTCACAATATGTGGAACTTCAAGAGTTAACAGTTATCCCACCAGCTTATTATTCTTCAGCTAAGCAAGAATCTAATTTCTTTAAATGCAGGCCAAACTAACAGAGTTAGTCTTGTTTAGAGCTCAAGAGGAATTAGTTTTTTTTAAACTTGTGATCATAGGGCACTGTATACTTACTGGCTACATATGCCACCATATGCCAAGATGCACATATGGATATGTATTGCGAGTAGACAAGTAATATCCATATCAGAAACATCTAATGGTGGAAGAAATAATTATGATTTGGGGTTGTTTTTATCCAAAGCATGAAGATTTTGATTAACTGAAGTGCATGTAGGACATTTTTCCCCCTCTGTTACTATGTCTTGTCAGTCTCCAAGAGATGTAGTTTCGGCCATAAAATTGACTCCCTCCATGCTGTCAGTGTTTTTCATAGGTGAGAAGATGTAAATTTTTAAAAATTTTAAAATTCTTTTTCTCTTTTCAAGGAATATTACCAAAGCTTGTATTTGCATGTCGAGTTCTTATCTGGTTCCATGTCTTAGTTTGTAAAGCCTGTGAATTTTGAATGCCTGATATACAAGTAAGAAAATCAATCCTTGTGAAAAAGAAAAGCAGTGCTGTCCTGGCAAACTTACTGGAAAAAAGTTGGAGATAAATTCATTTCCTCATCTTTGTAACATTATCTGACTGCAGGCCACATGGAACTTTGTGAGGTAATCCCTTGTAAAGAGATTCCGGATATCATCTGAGGAAACAAAATTATGTTGAAGCACTGAAATTTTTGCACCTAAAAGAATAAAGAAGTTCACTTGCATTTTAAGCAAGACTCTGGACATTTTAAATCTAAACGGAAACTGGATCTGACAGGAGGGGGGAAAACAAAGGGCTCACATTTGTTAGTGCAGCCAAATTGGTTAAGAACTGTATGTACCTATTACAAAGACACACACAAGGCTTGCACTTAGAACAAAATAACTCTAAGCAACAGTGGAGGCTGAGGAGCTACTGGCTGTCAAGCAGCTTTGGGGCAGAACCTCTAATTCCTGGCGGACAACAAGCCCAGTGTGATTCAGCATCATGTCACTTGTAGCACTGAAAGACAAGAGGCTACTGGGATGAATTAGCAAAGGCACAGCAGTGAGATGAAGGGAAGTGATTATTGTCCTTTATCTGCCACTCTAAGAACTATAGCTGAAGTGCCACATCCGGAGTTGAGCCCCTCAAGACAGCTGATGAACTGGAGAGAAAACATCTGGGGCCCCATGGAAACAGTTAGGAGTCTGGACTATCACATAACAAGAGGAAGCAAGGTCTGTTCAGAATGGAGAAAGAGTGTGAAGGATCTGCTTGTTGTCTGAAACTACCTCATGCATTGATATGGAAAAGTCAGATCCAGACTTTAGGTAGAGTATAATAAAAGGCTGACGTGCAACATTCACGAGACACACCAAGAAAGTTAAGAGCAAGTGGAAGAGGAAAACACAGCATTAAGAAAAAAGTCCCCACAGTGAGGGCTTGCTGAACGCTGGAACAGGTTGCCAAGTGGGGCTGTGGAATCTCAGCCCTGCAGAAATTCATAATTTGACTAGATTAAATTCTGAGCAATCCAAGATAACTCTGAAACTTAAAGCATGGCAAAAAAATGATACAACGAGGAACAGAGGCAAACAACCACAGCCAACAATCCAAACTTGGGTAACGTTCTAACACCTTTAGAAGACTCTGCATGGTAAAAAACCTGTTGCTGCTACAAAATAAAAAGACAAACCCCATCCTTTGCCTCCTCTTTTCCTTCTGGATTGCACGTTGCCTGACAGCGATGACAAAACTAACACAGAGATGGCAAATTTTCAGGAAAAACTGTCTGTAATTGCCACTGTAGTTTCAAAAGAGTCTCTCTCTGCTGTAGACTGATTGCTCAAAGTGAGAATATCACAGTAAGAAAGAAGAATTTAGAAAATATCTTTCTCCTGAAAACCAAAATAGCAACTTAGATGCCATCTTGACAAAAATGTTACTCACCCAGCCAAACAAGAAATGTAATACATGAAGTGATAACCCTGTCACTAGAGGGGAATTACAGCCACCCTGGACTGTTACCTAGGCAACAACTAACACCTTGCCCCATAGCAAAAAGACGGTTCCTGAAGGAATCCAATATGAATGTGGAATTCCAGCCCTAACTCATCTCTTCAGATGAAATGAACATTCAGTGAAAAGATTCTTACTACAGTCCACTGAACTGCAACTTTCTTCTGTAAGCTTCAAACCCTACATTCCTTTCAGTAGCATAAAGAAATCTGTATGTAAAATTCCAGTCACACTGTAACAGCATCAGAGCTGAACACAGGAAAAGCCTGATATAATCTTGACAGTGTAATCAACTTCAGTACTAAAATCAGACTAATAATCTCACTTTGTTGGTGTTTGCTCTGTACTTTCAACACAAAAGTAAAATGCACTCACATCACGCCTATTTAAAATGTAGCAAGCCTCTTTTATGATGTTTGGAATGTAAACGTTACAGTAAATTATATAATTGTATATATCCATCTTTACAATATATAAAATATGGAGAAATAAAGATGAGTTTGCAAGTAATTCACTAATATTTAAGGCAGTATGCTTATTTCAAAAATAAAAATGTCTCTAAAATGTCACATTAATATGTATCTAAATGTGCTACAAAAACAGCTTCAACAATTATCGGCATAAGATTTTAATTAGACACCTTGGGTACACTTGGTGGAAACTATTACAACATAGTCTGAGGCTTGCTTCCAAAATACCTTTCAGGAGACAATATTACAAAGAATAGAAGCCTACACTGACTAAAGCCATGTCTTCTTGGCTTATTTAACTGGTAAAGATTCTTCTGTTTTCTATTAACTGCCTATATATAAGAGCATGGAAATACAACCGACACCTTGTTTCAAAATTTTTCTACTGCACATTTAGGCAGCTGTTTAAAATGTACCTATATCAATAGTCCTTGCAAAAGCTTCTTCAAATTTGCTGAGAAAAGTAATACTTCACACATACCTAGTAAAGACTTAGCAGACTTGCAGCTAAAGCCTCTACCTGTAGAAAGTCAAGTGTGTGCAAAAAGACATCCTTGCACAGAGCTGCTCACAGGCTGTGCAGTCTTAGCCTATGATTACTTATTTTAAGCACTGTAGCAATACAGACTGCCCTCCTGGAACATCAGGGCTGACAAAAACAGCACAGAGGAAAAATGCCAGAACTGAACACAGAAAAGACAGCCATGAACACACATAACCCCACAAACAAACAAAAACTGTAATGCTTTTGAAGGACAGCATTCTTCTTCTGGCCACCACAGAAGAAGAGATGCATATCCTCACAAGTGTGTCACCCTCCTAAACTGGACAGACCACAGAGGACAATCTGCCAGTCTGCAGCTACAGCAGTAGCTGATTTACCTCCTACTGCTTCCATGAGAAGCACACCCAAGCCTTGCAGCTACACTGACCACTCACATGTGGCTCCAACACAAGGAACATCTGTTCATTCTTGTTTGAAAAAGATGAAAGCTGGACAGAAACTGTACCAGGCCATTGAGACAATTCAGAATTAGAGCAGCCCATCAGCACTCGGTCTCCTCTGAGTCCAAACACTACCCAAGTGCTTATGCTACAGTACCAGTGATGCATTTTCCTACGGATGTTTGCATTTCCTCAAGACCAATCGTGTCTAGTCAACATTTCCTTTTATTCATTACAGTGGATCTGGGATTGTGCCCCCTTTTACTGCAAGATAAAAAGTCCTGCTCTATAGACAATTATTAACTCTTAACTAATTTCTTCTGTTGATCTCACCATAGTGTATAACTACTTTAGGTAATGTAAGACTATACTTTAAAGCTTCATTTTACAACAACAATATTGTAAAAGCATAAAATGAACAGGTCAAAATTTAACTTTTACCAACTTTTAAGAGTTCTACTTAGAGTACATACTTATGCAAAGTGAAGTGAACTGAACATATTTGCCACAGTAAAAAATAACATTCTCTTAAATGGTTACCTGGAGAGCTGAATTTAGTGTTTTGCTTAGCTCCTTCCAAGATGTCTTTAGATGGGAGGAAGGCAGCTATATTTGTTTTCTAAAATTAAACACCTCACAATTAAGAGATGGCTTTCTCATGCAACCAAACAAATAACAACAAAAATCAAAATGAACATGGCGTCTTTATACTTTCAACACTTGCAAACAGCATTCACATCATAAATTTTAATCACTTCCCACATTTGAGCCCACACCTTTATTTCCACAACTTTCTGTACAGGTAGATTGCAAGTTGCGATTTCAGTAAAAATCAGAAGTTAGTAGGTAGAATACACCACTTACAAAGTGACATAAATTTGAAAAAAAGTAATTTGTATTTTAAAAACAAAGTAAACCCCATTGCTCTACTTACCCGGAAGGACTGGAGCTATATTTTCTGTTTCCTACAAAGCAAAAGAAGAAAGGTGAAACAAAAACAGTGTAATTAATACTTGACCATTACAGGGCACTTCCAGAAGTGATCTGACTGTATTTGTGCAATACTGTCGAACCTGCTATTCCTAAAAAAAGTAAAACTGAACAATGAAGGAAATGGAGGAAATAAAACTTGAAAAATTAAAATATTCCTCCTCATAATAAAAGTGGGATTGGCAGAAAGTTACCTTGTAGATTCTGCAAGAAAACTATAAGCCATAGTCCAGAATATTTAAAGTTCCTAAGTAGCAATGGCTGGCAAACAGGAAAACAGGACCTCCTTCTTCACATTACTCTGCAAGCATAAGGTTCATTTTTTTCTTTTAAAATGTCAAATGTCCGGCACTTTTGCTGGTATTATTAATTAACTGCTAGTATCTGATGTCCAAAGTTAATTCCATACCTTCCACCATTTGTCTACATTCTATAAAGGGCAGAACATCTGGACAAGAAGAAAAGATGATTGCCATGAAGACGAAAGAAAGGATGATTGACTTAACAAGTTCCAATAAGGACAAGACAGCCAGTTGGACAGACAGTGACATATAGAGAAACAAAGCCATTAAATTCCTTCAGCTGCAGGAGTGGCTTCCACAAGAAGATACATTTCTGGTAAACAGAGAGCACTAGTGGCAAAAAGAAAGGTCCTCAGGCCTAACACATCCTGTTGGCTGAACATGGTGGCTCCTCATTTAACCCTCTGGCTTAAATATTTTTCAGAGACACCCCTGATCTTTCTTTAACTTACTAAAAATTCAGGCTGTGTGAATACAGCTCATGTAGATTAGCAAAATGTCAATGAACCTCATAAAATAAATACAGAGGGGTTAATATTCCTCCCATCTTCTCATAATTTGCTTACAGAGATGTTAGGGCTTGTTTTCCCCAGTTCTAGGTTTCTAGTTATCCAGGTTTGAACATCTTCAACCTAACATTAGAAACCCAACCTCATTTTCCTACACTTGTTTCAACAAATTAAAAAAAAAAAGAAGCTTAACAAAAAGTTACTTGCTTTTCACATTTTCTTAGATTGCATCCCTGAAGTCTAAAATTGAATTAATTAATTAAGAATTTAATTCTAAAAATCTTTCAATATCAGATATCACACTACAGGATTCCTCTTGCTCATTAAAAGAAATTATCTTTTTCTTTCCTGTAACCACTTATATAAATGACCATTGGATTTACCTAGGAAAGAAACATAATATATTGCTTGGAATGCCTTGCTTAAGAGAAGCTCTTATCTGAAGCAAAGCTAATGGAAAAGTTCTCAGGCTGAACTGAAGCTGACACCAAACAAAACGGAAAACAGTACAGCAGAAATGTGAAAAAAACCCAACCAAACATTTATTGCATAATTATTAAATATTGACTAATATTTCTGTCACTAACTATATCTAAGGTCTCCTTAGAGTGCATATTATATGTGAAACAAACACAGTTCAGTTATGCAGAACAATGGTAACCTGAAATCTATTAAATAATAAAAGTTGAAAGTATTGAATCGCATTTACTCCTTTGAAAATAGAAAATGCATAATTTTTATACAGAAAATCAAGACTGTTAAGAAGCCATTAAGAATGTTGATACTACAAATAACTACGTTAGGAAAACTTCATGGAGGTAAAAACGTATGTTTATAAGTTCAAGTTAATTAAGAGTAGAAGAAAAAAAAAGCTGATGACAGAAAAGGAATTTTTAGCACTAGGCACATTCAAAGTTTAATGAAACAAGAATGAAAACAATACCGCAGTTCATGCTGCTCAGTGTGGTCACAAAAGAAAAGCAGCATGAAAAGCAAGAGTATTAATAAAAGTACATACGATGAAATTTAAGATCTGAAAGTACCTTATATTAGATACTGCACAGTCTAGAAGTTTCTGGAAAAAGACCTACCAAACATCCTAGAATTCAAGTCAGGGTAGAAATAGCAACTACATTGTGAAGAAGATCAAAAGCTCAACTACTTGATGAAGCATTAGCATGCAATGTCAGTACTGAAACATAAAATCCCAATGGATTTTTAAAAGAGCTGCCTCACTCTATGTACACATTAAGGTTTCTTAATAGTTGACAATTCTTTTGAAGCATTATATAACAGCCAGTCCCTGACAAAATTATTGTTTATTTTTAACAAGATGACAATTTTGATTCTGGATTGCATAATTATAAACACTTCAGAGTTAATTCAAGTGAATGCCAAACTGGACTACAGTTTGTCCCTCTGAAATTATGTCCATTAACAGACAACAACTTGTTCCAGTGGATGGCTGAAAAAATTCCACCTGGAACACCTGTGGAAGAACAGAACCACAAGGACTGGTCTGATCCTATCAGCTCGTGCTGAATTCAGCATCTAACCAGACCTAGCAGTCTTTTGACCCAAACTTCAGAACACTTGTTTTTATCACCTCTAATCTGGCTTTATGCTCAGCAAGAAGTGTGGATGTAACATTCACTGCCATTAATAGGATATGTAAAAAAAAACCCAAAACCACTGTTCTAAAGGGTAGTAAATAAAATACATTTCAGCCATGTTTGTGGTCACTGTTTGGAAAGTAGGGGATGATTCAGAATGTTCAGATTATTCAAATTTCTCATTTCAGCACAAGAAAACAGGTGACAGTGTCACTACTGGAGGATAAACATCTCTGGGACAAGGCAACAGAACGAAAATCAAGTGAGGGACACAGAGTGCATGAACAGGGTATAACAACAGGCTAACGGAACTCCCAAGAACAGGAATGCAAAAACGCTGTAGAATGAGTAAGGCTGCAGAAGCAACATGGCAGCACACATTTCCCCTAACTCCAAACATGAGGTTACATCTTGACATAAAACATCTGTGCCTAAAACATCCTGCAGCTATCAGTAACTGAGGGTCTGTGACATGTTTTTTCACGTGAAAGCTTCAGAGACATTTTATTTGACAACTCGAAAGGCATTATGCACAATAACAGGCAGTCAATGAGGCAACTGGTCCAGGAGTTTCAGCTCCGCGGCCAGATACCAGGCAGGCCAACACCTCCGCCTGGTGCAGAAAAGCTATTCTTACCCCCGCCCAGCATCCCCCAGAGCCGTACCCTTCTCCGCACCAGCATCGGCACGGACCAAGTTCTCCTTCAGAGCCGAAGATGGATGCAGACGCGAGGCGGAAAGGCGAGGCCCGGCTGCCCCCTCCTCCCGCCCTCCGCGCCGCGGGCCGGGGGCAGCTCCCGGCG
>WEIU01019919.1:396943-425857 GCA_013389925.1 Aegithalos caudatus
TCTGTTTTGAAGAGGAGATGTGTCTGGAAAACCAATATATTCCAATAACTCTTAATTGTTGGAAGACCCCAAAAGGATGAAATTGGATCAAAGGCCTCCTGAGATTATCTTAACGTTTGTGAAATATTTTAAAACTTAAGGTGTATTACCTCAGGGTTAGCTCTCTTGAACATCCAGATTTATGATGTACTTTGCAGGGCATTGATTGATATTGATTTACAAAGTCAGGGGTTTTCAGTGTTTTTCACAGCCTGGGCCATGTTTCTGTTCTACCTCTTCCATTCACAGCTCTGTGGTTGAATCTTCCCATACAGGACTGAATCTTCCCATTCAGGACTCATAGAACTGGAGCAATGGCTTGTGGAAAGAAATATATAGAGAGAGCAGAATTAATATACTCCAGAGTATTGAAAACAGTTTTGCTCTGGGAAGAAGGAACAAAGCCATTGTCAGATGGCTCTGCTTTAAGTAGAAATTCTCTTGGTAGCGCTCACTTAATACCTGTTTACCTCACTGATTATTAGTAGTTGGCAAATTTTGACATAGGGAATGTTGTCTTAATTGCAGAATTGGCTGGATCATAAGAGATGCTTCATAGGAATAAAAATGATAAAAAGTTTTTTCTCTAAAATCTAAACTTCTTTACAAGAGAAAGGGAGAAACTGCCTCTTTAGTAATCTTTGTCCCTGAGAGTACTTAACCAAGCAATTTTTTTCTAAATTTGTTTTTTTATAGTCTCAATGGCTTCTTTCAATGGAGAGCAAGAGGCAATTAACAAAGTAGAGCTAATTTAGCCTGTACAGCATTCTGCTCAACAGATCATTATTTTAACACCTGAGTCCTAAAAATGGATGACATTAGCTACAAACATCATACCATCTTCATACTAGGCAAGGTTTAGAATGTGTGCTAATAGTCTCAAGAACATTTATGCAATTTGAATGGGAAATCAATAATACTTACCATGTAATTTTTGGATCTTTAAGATCTGCTTTAAATATCACAATGATTATATAAGTAGGGTCTGCTATACCATAGCCTATATATGTCAAAAGGGGATGTTGTCAAGAGGAAAAACGTTCTGCTTCAGCAGAAATTCAGCATGGAAAAGAGGCATACTCATCTTCATCCCAGCTATTGGATTCTGGTGGCAAGTGACATCAAGGCTCTGAGGAACCTTGCCAGAAAATACTGGTAGAGCTGTTTCTCCTCTGGTAACAATCCCTATTGTCTAGCATTCAGGTTCTACTGGTTACTTTTACAATGCTGTACAACAGTATAAACATTAAAAATACACCCAGCCAGAATGTCACGAGGTGGAAGACAATCCTGTACTTTTGAAATGAATTCTGTATGTTAGCAAAAATTCTAATTTGTCTATAAAATTATGATTCCCTATTTTAATGTAACTTTTATTTGTATTTCATACAATCATAGAATTTTTGAAGTTGGAAAAGACCTCAGAAATTATTGAGTCCAACCATTAACTTTTACAAAGTAATCTAAAGTGGAAGGAAATGTCAGGTTCATGAGTAATTTCACTTTACACTTCACATCTATTACATTGTGTGTGTCAGGATTGCCACATGCATGTGTGTAAAAATTATTATTATGTATCTGGCCAATATTTCTTGGGAGTTGATTTTTGAGGAAAAGCTGTAATAAAACAATCCACTGATGTTTAATTAAAGTAACTTTTATAAATACACAGCAGATTCAGAACATTGAGAATTAATATATCTCTTTTTGCATTACTTTAGAACATAAAGTCCTTTAACTAAGTTTTCTTACTCAGATGACTCAAGCTGTGTTAGAAAAACCAGCCCATACCTGAAATGGTCAGTCAGTTCAAATGGTCACATGGGATAACACACATATGGATTTCTAGGTTATAAAATACCACTGGATTAAATGAAAAATTCAGCAATGCTTTTTATGCTACTAACAGTACTAAACACCTTTTGAACAGAAAACAAAGTTCAGCTGTAAGCTGACACTATCGGCTGCACTGGTTAGAGCACATCAGCAATCCAATTTTAACACCTTTCTTATATACACAGCACAGACAGCCAAGATTTTGCTTAAATTAGAGCCCTTTTTTTCATAAGTTTTCCAGGACTTTTTTTTTTTTCCATAAATTTTCATAGCTGAAGTTGAAGAAATCCAAAATGGAGGAATGTTTTCTTAGCGGACTCTTCTGGAAGTACAGGCTTTTTGTCCGGGGAAAATTGCAACAACAGATTCTTATTTTTTAAACATAAATAACTAAGCATTTTTTTCTTAGATTTCTTGTTTTTCCTACTTCCCAGAGTTATATAAATGATCCTAGACAAGTCTGTTTGGGAAATATGTTTTGGCCATTCATAATCTGAAAAGAGAAATAGGAAATATAGCTGTTTGGTGCTCAAAAGAACTGCACAGGAATTAGTAAATCTTGTTTGGAGATTAAATTAGTGCTTTGGGTAACTGATCTGTTATGGCTGTTTGTGCCATGTAAAGAGGAAAAGCAGGGTACACAGGACTGTGGCAGAAGGGTTTTGCCTTCCTACACCTTCACAGAGGCTCTACTTCCAGTTGGTGATCCCTGGTTGGAGGGGAGGTGGGACTACAGTCCATTAATACGTGCAAGATTCATCTGCTTAATTGTAAATGACACACCTCCCAAGCTGAGTTTAGATTCTCATACCCCTGCAAACTTCTTTGAGCTCACAGCCTGACAGGCAGTGTACAAATATACAATATTCATTGTCATCTGAAAGCTTTTCAGTCTGAACCACTTAGCAGAAAACCTGTGGAATCCTTTTGACTCCAGTGCACAGGTTCTGCCCTCTAGGACTGGTGCCAGTCTGAATCCAGAGAAAAAGTTCCTTAATTCAGCTGCCTACTGTCATGCTTTGTATGGCTCACATGAGCTGTTTTTAAATGCCTATAATTGATTTTACTCATAGTTACAAAAGAGATCGTATATTCTCACATTTCATACCTAAAGTAGAGAAACCCTGGACAGCCTGCCATTTCTAAATTCTTGGAAAGGACTCTGTCCCTAATACTCAGATCAATGAACATCCTGGTTCTCTGGCATGTCTGTATTCATTCCCATCTGTCATGCTGGCATTTTTCCCACTTGGAATTATCTATGCCAATTTCAACAGGGCATAGGTGCTAACCAAACATGGTTTTAGAAGGACAGCTTTCATTACACAGCAAGTGCCATCTCTCTTGCCAGGAGATCCTGCTGTTTGCAAATAATTCCAGTTTAAGCCCACATGCTTCATTACATGGGATCACATCTGTAGATGCTTGTGGGTATTATTAAAAAAAAATCAACAAATGTCTACTGTATTTCTCTTACAGTTTGGCTCAGTGCTTGGAATTTTGCATGTGGAGAATAAATATTCTGCACCTTGTTCACAGGAGTGAGCCATAGGCTGTTATATACTCTGAGCAGTCTTAACAGCTTACTGCATCAAAGCTACAGCAAACTGCACAAGTTTACCAGAGCTGTGCTGCTTTTGTCAGGGGCCTTTTCACTGCTTTGTGTCTGTTGTACATTCTGAGGAGGGAACGATAAAGAAATGCCTTTTGCACCACAGCTTTTTCCTTTCCAGGTTCTCAACAGATTTTTGTGTAAGGTATATTCTGCCCCCACCCATTTGTAAAATGGCATATATGTACAATAATATTCCCACTGCTTATTAAAGTTACTAGTTTATATAATACTCTATGTAAGATACATTATACTGTATTGATATATTATATGTATCACATTAGTATCATATTAGTATATTGTATCTTGACTCCTGTTTTGCCCCCGAACAGATTACTTGTGTTAGCAGAATTACACTGTAATGTATAAAGGTTAGAAATAGCTTAGAAAAGAGCAAAACCTCTTCATAAGCATCAAATATACAGCCCACTATGCTCAAATTTTAAAATACAACTTTACAGTTAAGCAAAGGAATATTTTGCCCAGCATATATCTCAGAAAATACTGTTTGGAACAAAATAAGATTCAGGGTACATAATTTCCAGCCATGTGTTTCCAGTCATAATTTCTGACTCTTAGATATTCCATTGTGCAGCCAGGTTCTGTAGAAAATAAACAAAAAAAATGCAACCCCCTTGACACCCATAGTGTTTTGGCTGAATAGCACTAGGAAGACCTCAGTTCACATGTTGTGCATAGAAATGTATTTTTGCAAATCAGGAAAGGCATTTTCAGTTGTTCTCTTTAGTGGCAAAAACCACCCAAGGCTGTTTTTAGTTGTATTTTAACTCTTCCTAAAAAATGTTGAATCTAAGAATTGCAGAAGAGTCAAACATTTTTTAGAGTCCTAGCATTCTAGGGATGCAGAGTGACAAGTAGACACATGAGTATATTGAAAAATTCTGTTGGGAATCAAGGTCTAAAATAACCAAGCATTTCTACTGACTGTACATTTCAGAGTAGTAAGGTGTACATTTCTGATCATTTTGTTTTTCAGCATGTTTATGGAATTTGGTACAGTTGACAAGATTTCATAGGCTTTCAAGCATACTTAATGTGCTTTTCCTGTGCTATTGATAACTTCAAAACACTGTATTGAGCTCAAGAAACAAAATATAAGCTTTATTTCACAGTACATTACTTAACAATTGTAACTAACCTTTACATCCTCTCACCTGTCTTCTGTCCTTAGTCTTTTTAGCAGCTAACCTGACCTTGTGGGCTGTCAGCACTGATTTGTTTTCCATACCACTTGGACTCAGAGATACTTTTTCTTTTTCTTTTCTTCTCCAAAGATAAGGGAAGATAAGTCTCCTGAAAATGCTCCCTCATAATAATTGTCTACCTGAGAAAACACCCCCAGGTAAGTGCAGCAGAGTGGCAGAAGAGGTGTATGTTATTAGTGCCAAGGCATATGCTTGAGAGAACAGGGGTTTTCCAACTCAGTAGCTCATGAGGGGTAGAGTGGAAACCTCTCCAGCACAGTCAGACCAGGAGCTGCCTCGTGGGAGGGCTGTTCACTTTTGGGTGAGTTGTATTTTGATGGTTTCTTACCAGCCATAACAGCAAAGTTACAAGGCTGCCTGGTCAGAGTCCCAGCTCTGTGATGTTGCAGTGAACATCCAGTCCTTTATCTCTCTATACAAACCTCAAATCTTTCCCCTAAGATATGAAGTCAGATGTGGTACACTTGCTAGGGAATGCCTACCAGCAGCATTGCCAGGGCACACAGCTGGGTAGTTGTAGAAAATGACTGGTGCATGTCTGGGCAGCATGGAAACTTCGGCTCATGGAAACTCCTGCCCCTAGAACAACAATAATTGAAGATAGCTGATTTAAAATCATGTCTGGATTGCTCCAATTCATGGCTGGACTCTGTTTTTAATGCCTCTAAAATGACTAATAGTGTGTATAAATAGTGACATCCAGTGTTCAGTTAGATCAACCACAGGTCTGTGTTCTGTAAAGCCTTTCAATTAAAAGATTTATTACAGACCCTATTTAAAATGCCTAAGTAAAGATAGTAGATAACCTGCCAACTGCAACACACCTCCACAATAAAAGTTTCCTTCCTGGCTTGTTGGGGAACGAGAATGGTGTGGCTCTTGTATAATCCTTTAACTTTCTTTTTTATGACAGCAAGCGTCTGATTATTCCCAGGTGGTTTTGATTTCTTCTTTCTCTGCTTCTGTTGCTGTGAATGTGGCCATTAGGGCAGCAGTCATAAAGGATGTGTTCACCACTTCCTTCTCTGTCTGTCTCTTAACAGAGCCACAAGTCCACCATCTTCTATCCACATTAATTCCCTGAGGTATCCACACAGTATTTGTGTTGACTGCCTTAATTTTGATCTTCTCTAATCATTCCCTGCCAGATGGCAGTTAAAGTTTAATGGTCCCTGTAAAAATAGTTCCCTTTCTTCTTTTAATCAGTCATGTGTGTTTGCTTAGCTAACTGTTAGATGTTCAGAAAGCACGAAGGGACCACCAACACAATTACTTCAAAATACACATCCGTATTGTGATTTCAGTGTTACGTAAAAGTGAAGGGTTACAGTGTAACCAAGATTCCTGCAAATTAGCATGGGCCACATGACCTTACATTTTCTTTCTTTCTTTAGATTTATTAAAAGGATTAAACTAATAATTTGTCACTTTTTGTATAATTAAAGGTAGATTACTTTATTTTCTAAGCTCAAAGGTGCTTTCTGTGCTAGAAAGCATATCAGTATTATGCTTTTAGGGATGAATTGAGCAATACCCTTAAGGATATGCTTAACTTTAAGTACGTGTCTATGGCTAATGATAGATAATAGGGCCTTGAGCAAGGTACTTTGACTTATGCTTCATCTTAGGCCCCTAAGCAATTCCAATGAAATAATTTACCTACTTGAATTTTTAAGAGTATGTATATGATGACACAGAACCTGAAATGCTCCAGTATGTGTTTACTTGATTGAAGCTTGTTAGAGGTTTAGGCTTTTGCTGAATTGAGAATTTAATTCAATTGCATATTCATGCTATGCCTAAGTAGCACATCACTTCAGAGGCAAATGGTTTAAGCTATATCAGACACCTATGGAGTGAGCAGGTAAGATTATACCCTTGAGGAATATGGGCAGCTTGGGAAAGTGATAAGCTAGGAGCCTAATCCAGCTCAGGGAACTGCCAGAAAAAGGGGTGCTGTGGAGTTAAATGGAGACTGGATCAGGCTCTGAATGCCTTGCCTAGAGCAACACAGGAAATATATGGCAGAGTCACTAACAGAACCCAGATCTCCTGATTCAAATTAGACTTCTTTTGTATCTAACATCTGTGTATGCTGCAACTGGATGTGTCATCACAGCCTGCCCAGGCCAGCTCCTAGATGAAAGCTCTCATGGTAACTCCTACACACGCTGCAGGAATCACACCCACTTACACATCCCAGCAAGATCAGCACGAGTGCAGACCCTCCTATATTCTCCTCCCTGTCAGCTGTGGAAGAGTGGACACACCTTTATCTTTCTTTCCCCTAGTTTTCTCTCCTGTTTCCATATCAGAGAAACATACACTGGTTCCTTCCTTGGTTGGCTAAATATTGCAAACATAAACAAGTCAAGCAGAGCTTGCTGAGCAGATGATGGCTTCTAGCAGGTGTCAAAGTGAAGGCATTCCCCTGTGGACACAACCCATCATGGTTGGGCTGATGCCCGGTTCATAGGAGGGAACATGAATCTTCCAAATGAAAAGGGAGATAAATTGCATCTAAACACTCTAATGATGATAATGCAGAGAGACAGATGTGGTAACTGAGCATTTGAATCCCTCCATACGCTCTTTACTTCTGTTATACTATCACATCATATACTACTGACTAATATAAGCCAGATGCACAACCAGAATGCTGTTTGAGTTTATATTCTCAACATCTCCAGATCTGTACATCTTATAGATAGAAACATTTTTCCCTGGCAAATTCACACAAAGGTCATTTTTATGAGCTCATATAAAGAGTGAATTGGAAAGCACTCACTGGTGTTTTTTTCAGCTGCACCACTTCTGTTAAAGAATTCTTACTATAAAAATCAAGGCAAGCACAGCTCAGAAATCTGGATTCTGGGCAAGGAATTTTGTTTCCTTGTGCCTTGTGGGGCCACTCACACCTTTGCAAAGAGGGTGCCATTTAAAGGCTTGTAATTCAGAAGTGGTTTGGATCAGCCTTACGTAAATGTAAACCATATAATTATTTCCCAAGGTGAAAGGCAGCAGAGAAGGAGACAGAGCTTTGCCAAGTGAGGTCAAGTGTGGAGAATATACAACAACCACACAGAACATTTATACACCTGGTATAGTACATGCCAGTTGTAAAGGCAGGAAGCCAAATGTAATGAGCACTGTGAGAATTACCAAGAGCTCCTTTTTGGCCCAGGTTCTTGCTTGTAATTGAAGTGCTATCTTCTACTGATCCTTCAGGTAGCATTAGAACAATTTTATCCAGGCTTCAAGGGAGAATCAATCCCTACAGGGTAAAAGAAACTTCCTTTACATTACAGCTCTGTGCTAGAAGCAAGATATGGATGTGACTCATGAGTATTCTTAATAGTTTTCAAAGAAAGTGAAATTCCTAAATGAGATTTTGATTTTAATATTGAAAATTATTTTTATGTGTTCTCCAAGATGACTAGAAAATTGTATGTACGTTTACATATTTATGTTATTAGAACATGTAATGAAATGTACATTAAAGTGTCTTTGTTGCATTTATTAGAATATATATTAAAAATATTTCTGCACAGTATTAGGAAGAATAAATTAAATATTAGCCATCCAAGAATATTCTCCCTTAGTCTGTACTCTCAATCAATTTTAACAAAAGGCTTTTTTTTTAACCAGATTCTAATGTATTCACAGACAATGAGTGGTTGTAAGACACTGTAATCTTATTCCTGGATAACAGGTTTTAGCTTTTTTATATCCTAGTGAGCTCCTTCTCTACAATATTGAATTTCAAGGAATTGGTGGCTACTCTGTGATGTTGAAAATTTCTTTCTGTCTTCAGTTTCCAGCCTTGAAATATTTTTAAAGGGTAATCTGTACTTAAGAAAATAGACTGAAAAATCAAAGACTGACTTGGCAATCTCATTGAAGCCCATGTAGCAGTCACTTGATTTTCCTTGCCTTCCACACTCTTCATATGCTTTCACTTCAGTTACAATCTGTTTAGGACCAACACTTGCTTTTGCTTTTGAAAGAAGATCTGGGATAGTTGTGTGGTTCCAACATAATCCAATTTTTCTTTTATTCTTTTCATTTTATGTGTATGGGACATCTGAGTTCAGAAGCATCCTTCAGAAATATCCATTTGGGAAAAACATTCAGAGATTTTTAAAGATAGAGTAGTAAACCCGGGAATCTCTGAATCTTTAACTGAAAAATCAGAAATATAAGCAAAATAATTATTGGAGCTGCAGAGAATCTGCAGGTTTACAGAAAACTATAATACCAAAATTGTTTGTTGATAGTGTGTTTTTTTTGTTTTTTTTTGTTTTTTTTTTTCCCTGGGAATTCAGTGATGGACTGTAGTGAAAGAGAAGAACTGTTGAATTAGTTTGAAACTGAAAATTAAAAAACAGTTAAAATATTAAAAATATTCCTATTTTCTGCAAATAGGAAACAGTGGAACCCCCCTGTGATTCAATCATTAAAAAACAGATTGGGAAAAGCACCACACTTGGTTGCACAGCTGCAAGGATGAAGCAAACTGGCCTCTCCATTTGTTACTGCTGAATTTGGTCTGGGAAGACACATGCTTATTAAGTAACATTAAATACACTATTTCTATTACATTTTTCAAAATCAAATCATGGAACAGCCCTCCCCTTGGCTGTCTGTAACTGCTGAAGAGCATCACAGTTCATTTCTCTGTTTATCAGCAAGGCATCCTTTGAACCACACAAAACAAGTTGACTGGTAGGATGAAAAACCAAAACACCACAAACAAGAAAAAGGAAATAATACTAAATTATACTTCAGCTACCAGTGGAAGTAGACTGACAAGTATAATATAAAAAGATCTTTCATATTACCTACTATCTTTTTATCTTTTGGTAAGAGATAGTTTAACAGGACATTTACATCTGATTTAATGCAGAAACCTTTTTTGAGAAACAGAAACTCAAATTATAGCTGAGAGAACAAAGGCAAAGAAAATTCATTTTTCTCAGAAGAAACAATGTAAAAAAATTAGTAGCTGTATAATGTATCACTGCTTCAGAGTTCCTAAGTGGAAGTTAGGCTGGTATATTAAACTGGCAGCTTATCCTCTTGGAATATATTGTATCCACCTAACTCCTGAGGAAAGCACAAGAACATTACAGAACTGCTTTTGCACCTGTTCTATTATGCTTTGCATTTTTTATGCCCAGCAGAGGCTGTTGGTGTTTAAAAATCTTCACCAAATGTATCCATGCAGCACGGAAAGAGCTGAAGTCGTTAAACAGTGTATCATACAACAGAATCATCTTGCATTTAATGACTAGATTTCTAAAGCAATTACTAAATTTGGACCCAGTGCTGGCCTAGGGAGAAGCCAGGTTTTTCCTCATTTTGAGGAATTAGTCTCCACGGTGTGCAGTCAGGGTGCTGCTGTTGGCAGAGGCCCCCCAGCACGCAGGATGCCCTGCAGGATGTGAGAGCACAGCCAGGAGCGCTGTGTGGAGGGAGCCTTGTCACCGTGCAGCAGCTACAGGTGGTGGCTTCCCCCGCCCAGCGTGAGCCCAGCGGCACTGCCAGGGCAAGCTACCCTTGCTGCAGGGGGTAGAGAGAGACAGCCTTCCCTTTTCAATTGACTGCAACCATTTTTTCTTCACAGAATCTACATCCTTAGGTTTTTCTCTCATTTTTTCCTTTGTGTTCCCATGATAACTTGACACAGAGTAAACATAAAATTTGTTTTTAACTCTGGACTGGCATTTGGTAAATGCCAGAGATAATGAGACTCTGAAAGTTTGGAAAAAGGTAAACAGCAGTCATAGCAGAATTGTGTTAAAGAAATTTGCTCATCTAATCTAAAATAGTAAATTGACCAAGTTCCAGGGCTGAATTATTCCCAGAAGTAATACCATGACTTCACTCAGGAAGCATTACTCAGTAGGATTACAGCTGGAATATTTTCAACCTTAAGGATTCATCTTCAGAAACATCATTCTTGGAGTGCAAAATATCCTGTACTTTCCATTCCTAGAATACATTCTCTGTAAGCAACTTACATTTCTGCATATCATAAACTTCAATTTACTTGTGAGTCATTTTGCTGTTCAAGAACTGTGTAAAATACTAATTTTATGTCAGTAAGGGTTAGGAGTCCAAGGAATTAAGCTTTCATTGAAATATGGAGTTTCCCTATACACACTTAAAAATCCTGTCTCCAATATCAAAATATTTCTTTTTTTTTTTTTTTTTTTTTACAGAAGAAAATTCCATGCAGTTATTTGTGGCCTCCCTGTAAGACATGATAACCTATATCCAGGGATACAAGATAAGGTGGTCTCCTACCATGAAGTGGACTGTTAAGTGTGGTGAGAAAAATAAGTTGTTTTTATTTACTTATTTACAAAAAATTAAAATAAAAATACCCAGAAAATTGGCACTAATTGAAGCATGCAAAGCTGCATGACATGAAGACCTTTGTGGAGCTTTTTCTCTTTTAAATATGCTATGGAAATTTCTGGCCTGGTAAGATAATGGAATGAGAAAAATACAAACTCCACTTAGCAGGAATTGCTGTTAAGGAGTGTCTTAGTCCAGAGTGCACTAGGAAAAAACCTCATGTTGGTAGTATCCTGACTTTCTTTCTATTTCACAAGAAATCAAACTGAGCAAGTGTCCTTTATTCCACTCACAAATGCTGTGTAGAAAACCGACTGTCCTTAACCTTTTATTTTTCCTTAAAACTGATAGGGAGGTGGTGGTCTTGAATAAATATTTTCATCTGGAAAAACATGTTGAGTAAAGTTCATTATACCTAATTTTTAACCTCATTTGAACTTAGGTTTTTTCCGTGAATCTCTGTCATTCTTCTATGATTGTGAAAATGTGGTGCTTCCTTGTTTGATCCCTCGGATGCCCACATGGAAACATGCACTGGAATTAGGTTAAAGTAACTAATTCCTGTAATGTTAAAGTAACTAATTCCTGTAAGAGACTAAGTGAAGAAACTGGAACCATCTATAGTTCTCATTGCATTCCTCTCAAAGATGATGTTGCTGCCACTGGTGGTGGCTTTTTGTGCTGGACAGCCAATATAAGAATTATGAGTAATTGGAAAGCTTTTCTGTATTTATCATAAAACTGTATTTTAATGTTAGTAGCTCAGATCACAAATCTAAGCCTGACTCCTTGTGTACCCATATGTAAATGTATAGACAGCACTCCTATTATCCTATGTCACTGCTTCCTAGTGTAGCCTCACAGACAAAAATATCTCTTGAAGTGAAAGTAATTTAGTTATGTAGATCTCCCTATTATTTCAGTCCGAAAAGCTCAGCTTAAATAGAGACTATCAGCTGAGTTGAAATGTTTTAGCAATATGCACTGATGTGAGACCAACAAACCTATTTCGCTAAGGTGCCTTAAGTAGACTTGGATCTTTAGTTTTGGCTGTGCTATTACATTTCCCTGAAAGCTCCCTTATTCATAAAAATAAAAAGTAAGAGGGGAGACACATTTTCTTGTGACTTAAAGGCATTTGGTTGTTGGTGTTTATGTCCTTCAGTTTAGGGAATAATGAGGGGGAAATATAAATGCCTTGTGTCTGAATAATCAACACTTGCATTGCCATGTGCTTTCCTGCCTGTGTGAAGGTACAAGCTGTGTGCTAAACACTAATGTTGCCCTCAGAGTCTTCTTACAGATGTACATGTGCAACTTCTATAGCAGTGAGTGAAAGTTGGGTAAAAAGATTAAATTCTAAAATAATATGACATTGTATCCAGTTGCCTTGGATGAGAATTTTAAAGTATTATCAATTTACAGTAATTCAGTCCTTTAGCCCTTTACCGTGTTCATGTTATGAAAATAAGAATACCTTTCATACACAAGTATTAAATAAAGATATAGTAGGAGATGTGGAGTGGCTTGGCTGGGAAATCATGTGAATACCATGCACATACATCTCCTGCTTAATGTTTCAGTTATTGTATTTCTGAACAATTTCTGTTGGCAACAGGGTATTTGCCATACCCATACATTCACAGAGTTTTGGGCATAATCCATTCTGGATGCTAGCTTGCATCCTGATTTTTATCTAATGACTGTTTGTTTCAAAATGAGGATTTTTTTTACATGAGATAATTCAGCACTTTATAAAAAGAATCATGGTTGAAAATACATGAAATTGTGGTAAGTATGCACACAGAACATGTCAGATAAAAAAAAAATCTCAGTTTGACACAGAAATTTTGGATATTAGCTAATCTACACATATAAACCATGAATATTTTGTATTTTGGAACAGTTATAACTCCATGATGTTGATTGTAATTTCATCTTTCACCACCAGCAGAGGGAGCAGCAGTGACTGAGCTGCACAAACCATCGGGGTTTAATTCACTCCATCAGCCAAATACCCTCTGCAAACACCCTGAAAATAGTGCTACCAGCAAGAACCAAGGAAAAAATATCTGAGGGTAGGAGTGATCCTCGAATACGTTTAAATATTCCTATTTTCCTCAAAATAAACTTTTGTGTACCCCCTGATTAAAGGAGTAGCATCACATTTACAGCTTTGTGAAAAATACATGGCGTACAAGTGGTATTTGGAATAAGATCAGAGACCTGAGTACACAGACCATGGCAGTCACATCTCATAAACTAAAATCATGATTCAAATATGTTTAGCAAACTCTGTTTCTGATTTTGCAACTTAAATCTCAGTTCTGTGGGAAGACACATTTCAAATATGAAAACCATAATTGCTCAAAACCTAAGATTTTGGAAGATTGTCAGTTGTCAGTTGTTGCAGTTTACTTTCATACAGTGTTTAAAAGTGTCAGAATCATTGAATCAGTCCTCAACAGACATTTTAACATTTTCATGCAACTGATCTAGCAAAAAAAAAAAAAAAAAAAAAAAAAAAAAAAAAAAAAAAAAAGGAAATTCACACCTGCACAGCTGTTAAAAACATGTAAGAGAAGATTGGATTTAAAGAAGTATAGCACATCTCCAAAGCTCTAGGTTTGAACACTTCTGCTAGAGGAAAGCTATAGAGAGACCTTGTTATGCAACTAACACTCCTGTGAATATTTTAGTTGGCTTTGACATTTTACCCATTTCAGTAATCATCTTCATCAAATATGAACACCTATACTATTGTCACTTAAGTTTATTCTCCCACATTTTCTCAAAAATGCAAAAGCACTTAATAGCAAGGAATTTAAGAGTTAAGACAATGTATATGTCCCACAAACCTCGTCCTAACAAAGCCACAGACTAGGTGACAACACTGTGCACATGAACTCTGTCTTCCTTCAACCTCATCAGCCCCTCTAATGGAAGATAATCTGACTACAAACCTGATGTGCTTATAAACACAGCCAAGACAAACCCAGCAGCTCAGTCCCTGCCCAGGATCATGCCTGTCCAGCTCATCCCAAAACCAGCCTTCTAAAACTGAAAGCCTAACTATCATCATCAGCCTGGCTTTTATTACATTATGTTTGATGAATGTAAAGTAGTGATAATGTTGGGGGAAATTATGGGGCAGTTATGGAGACTTCATATTACAGGCAGAGAAAAGATCAAGGGTTTTGCTGGTGGTCTTGCAGGAAGAGAACTGAGGGATGTCAGAGTTGCTCTGGGTTCTCCATCACTGCTATCACTTGCCTGGCTGTAGGAGACAGTGCCTAAGGAAGCACTGCTGCAGGTTGCTCTCAGCCTATCCTAACCTGCTGAGGATCTGGTTAGAGTGCCTGGCAGGTGGAGGTGGACACATGCTATCTGAAATGTTCACAGTGTTGCATAAGTAAATTATACTTAGTCAACAAAATTTCATTTATCCACTCTCAGTTTCCTGAGACATCACTGTCACTCTGGAGTCTCTTCTTAGCTATTGGTGTCAAGAATATGAAAAAATAAAATCTTCCTACCTTGGGAAGCTTTACAATAAAGACACACCGTTCTTCAGAATCCAGATTAGCATGGTCCTCCTAGTTACTTATTTGGTTGAGGGCTGGATATTGACCGTAGATTTTTTTTTTTAATACCTGCAAAGAAAGTAATTTCATATCTTTCCTGACCAAAAGCACCTCTGATAAAGGTCAGTGTTGCTGTGTCCAAACAGCTTGTTCAGTGGGCTATACTGCCATATGGGCTAAACAAAAGTCACAAGGCTTTGTCGTTAAGCAAGTATAATTTTGGCCACTTTGAAGAAAGGGCAGAGGATGGATTTCAAGTGTGACTGTATAATTTCTTCTGTTTATCACACAATACAACGGTGCAGTTTGGTTTGCAGCATGTGGTATTATTAATTTTATGAATGAATATTAATAACTAATATTAAAATCAATGTCATTAATTTTTGCCATTGAATTCCATGAAAGGGAATTTAGAGCACAGTTTCACTGTATATGTAACACAATCTATTATAAAAATTTTGTTATATGTGATTCCTCTTGAATTTTTAAATATTTTTTAGAATTTGCCAGAATTACCTACCATGTAGGAAAAGAACCAACAATTTCAGAATTCATAAGGATGAGGAACACTATTAACAGTAATACTAATATTAAGCCAGTAATGGAAGTTCTGTATATCTCTTTCATACAGCTCTAGTCACTGGATGTTAATGAATTACACTGTACTTACTGATGCAGGTAAAATGAGTTTAATTCCTTGGATCTGTAAGTTATTTTTGTCTGCATCTGAAAAAGGTGCCTTTTTATCTTTTAAAAATATTGCTTTGCAGTGTTGCTTTCTGATCACTGCATGTGTCGCTACTTAAATCTGAAATGTTTTTTGCCACTAGTACTGAAGGACTAAAGTTTCCACATGCTTTAAGTGCATACATATTCATCAGCAACATGATTATTTACTTTCCTATAGCTTAACTTTCCCAAGTATCCAGAAATCTGCTGCAATGCTTTCATTGAAGATGACAAATATGCAATGATACCATAGGCTGTCTGGTTTCGGTTGTGATCCATAAGTGTATGTGCCATTTAACAACCAATAAAATATGACAGGCATACACAATTCTGTCTGAGCAGGAAAGGAAATTTTATTGCTCAGGTTTTAGTCACACATGCCTTACATAAAGTTGTACAGTCAGATCAGTATTTTATTGTTACTTACCATATGTGTTACACTCCCTAGGCATGGAAGAGTAAGCTCAAAAGCATTAACCTTATCTGCAGAAGAAATTACTTCAAATAAGTTTATAGTCAATACAGTCTTTCTTTAGGAACAAAACAAAAAACTGGAAACTAATCTTTATATCTCACAGACTTCAGCCACACAATATTACAATCTTAGTTTTTTCAGCTTCTTTCTTAAACACCATATCTCCTTTTACACACTGAAATAATTCAATATGTACTACTATGGATCACTGACACCAGTAAGTGCTATCTGTCCTCTCCTGGTGTATCCTTCCAAAACTCCTGGTATTGGGCATCTTGGCCTCACACAGAGAAAACATTGCTAATATTATAGCAAGGTTATGTGCATAAATCTAGGCATAAATTCATCAGAATCACCATGTATGTTGTTCAGGGATAGATCCATGGTGAGCAGAGAACTCAGCAGGACACGTCTGCACTCTGTTCACACTTCTCAAGTTCCCTGTACAGCTCAGCAGGAGAGGACAAAGGAGAGGTGATGATTTTGAGGCACTTCCTCAGTTACAGAAGAATTCCAAAACAATTTCCACTGTCTTGTTATTTCAGAATATATAGATTATATTTTCTTTAATACACATGTGAACCAGAATTTCTTTTTACGATGTACTACCAGCGTTTATCTCCACCAGTTGAAGGAGAATGCTAACAGCCTGCAAAGCATTACAAGGGCAGGATATGAACCTACACAGGATATGAATTTATAAATGCTAAAGGAGTGTAGTAGTAGCAACATGTAAATCAAAGTTCAGAAAGCCAGAAAATCTTACTTTAAGATCAGCTGATGCAAGGTACATAGTTATTTTTCGGGAAGACAAGTACTTTTGTGGCACCAGGCTGAGGGACTGAGTGATCAGTAGGCAATGACCTGACAGTGATTGACTCATGATAGAAGAAAGGGAGAGAAAATAAGCTGTATTTCAGATTACAGCATGCAACATACCAAAAACACTGAGCAAGGTCTCTGAAAGCCAAGTAAGGAAGCTTGTCAGCTTTTCTGTTTCTTTGGGCACTTTATCTAGCAAGACAAACTGAAAAAAAGAGGAGCTACAATATCTTAATTTAAAATATTCTAGGTACCTGTCTGAGATACATCTAAGCAACATTGGCAGAAATAAAGGAGGATTGAAGGAATAGCGTCAAGAATGCTTAAGACATTTATTCTGGATAAAGTTGCTAATCTCAAGCTTCAAATAAACTAATACAGTGCTCACCCAAGCAAAATTTCAGTGCAAGTTTTGTAGAAGGCAGAAAAAAAGTGTGATTTTTCTCTGCAAACACATATTCACAAAGAAGGAGTGTCTTTTTATATGTAACTAATGCTGACGACTTTATGGCTGACTATAGGAGACTGAGGATTACAAAACCATTGCTTGAAGAGCAAATGCTTGAATTTAGCCTTATTAGTTGCTAATATTTTTTTCAGATTCTATTTTTTTTTTAATAAAGTGATTTCAGGTTTGTGAGCAGCTACCTATAATAAAAAACAATCAGTTTGAAACACTGGAGAGTGTAAGTAGAAGGTGTTAATTATAGCTAAATGCCCAATTCCCCTCCCCCACTCTGGGCTAAAGCCTACCGTTTTAGGCTGCTTTCATTTCAGTAACCATTTGATCTTTCCCAGGAGAGGATTTTGTACTATTTCTTTTAATCTTCTCTGCATGCAGCTCAAAACTGTCTTGCTGAACTCAATTTAAGTTAGCCTTCGCGTTTATGAGGAGAGGATCGCGGGGTCTACAACAAACCAAATAAAAATAATGTTTATAAATGTCAGTTAAAGAAAATTGTGTGAAGTAAAGTTAGGTGCATGTGAGTGCATCCATGCAAGTTTTAGAATGATGTTGTTACTCCCTCTGATCACTATGATCTGCAGAGAAAATATAATTTAGACACCTTACACCTTTGGTAAGTACAGTAATTTTTACTATAGTGCCTTTTCAACTAGTAAACAATTAAACAAGTAATTTAAAAAATATTTTGACAATAAAACACATTGATGTTTCACTCTGTACATATAAGGATCTTCTGTCAGTAATTAACCAGACAGAACAAAGTTAAACAAACACATAAATCTTTGCAGTGTGGACATTGTATGCAGTAAATAATACAACACGTCCACTGTCATCAGATAACGTGCACTGTGCTAAATTCCACAGAGCCACATTTTGGCATTAACATCAGTGCCAAACAGATTTACCTTGTAACTTTTACCTCTATGGATGCAGTTTCCAGAAATCAAAATGGCTCCATTGAATCAAACTGGATGAGGTTTATGTTAAAGTAGAGGCAGGTCTCCAGTCAGCTAAAAAATTGCAGAATGTGTTTACCCACCTCAAAATATTGCTCCATATCTCATTCCTTTTGTAAGAATGTTTAGAAATCAGCAAGAATTATTTTCCACATCCATTGTTTTATTAAAGTTCCAAAGAGACATTCATTTCCCAACTTCCTGCTAGCACTGCAATAGCTAAATATGCTGCTGGTGCTGGCCATAGTCACATCCACAGTTGGGTTCAGGCAAAGGGACAAATCAGCTGTAAGATCCAAATGCTCACAGGAGAAGTTGCAGCAAGATCCTAATTATGCTTACAGCAGAAAAGTATACTGCCAGAAGTACTGAACGAATACTTTGCAAAAAAAAGGAAAAATCAAGACACAAGGAAAAAAAAACCTAGGGGAAAAAAAAAAGAAGAAATGAGAAATCTAGCGCAATATGTGCTGTCTGGACCCCACAGAACAAGGATTTCCGTGCATTAATATTACAAAAATATAGTTGACAACTTCATTTGGATTGCCTCTACCAGTCCAAATAAAACCGAAGAAAGAAAATTTATGCTCAAGCCCCATTAAAACTGACTAATTTCAGAGTTGTGGAATTTAGGAGAATTGTATTGTATAACTGGGACCAGAAGTTAATGTACTGAGAGTTAAGTTTTACTAAGATGAAATATTAATTCATGTTTATTATGAATGTTGATTATTTTAATACCCTGAATTTAGATACAGAAGATTAGATGTAATGGGTGCTTTCCATATGTCACAAGTAATACAGTTGCTCTTTTAACTGTAAATTCTTCAAGATTGTTTTTCTTACCTAAAAATTCAAGCAAATTATTTAAAATTAAACGATTTTTCCAGCACGTGTAAAAATGTGTAAATGATAGAACTGGCAGTATGATGATTGCTTTACAGATAAGCATTTTCTTCATCATCTTCAAGGACATCCAGATTTATGATCTAATCACTCAGCCCTTTAACAGGATGCATTTGAGTTTGATTAAAAAAGAAAACAAACAGCAGAGCAGATTTATTAATGAAATCTGGGTGACCTTTTCACATATGGAAAGCACTCAAAATAGCAACTTTAAAGCTGAGTATGGACTCCTTAGCTACTTTAGCTTCTCCCATCCTAGTGTCCAGCATGTTTTTGGAGTGCTTTTTTAAATTGGCAAGTGCAAATTTTGGGAAACCATTTCCCCCTCCCCCTCCTTGAACTTTAATTGCTTAACCTACATCCTAATTCAAGTTGCTCATAAACCTTAGCCTTTGTTGTAGGTCCGACAGCTGCGTTATGTCAGTAGCAAGTAAAACCTTCACAAAGTTCCGGAATGCTGCAAGACATTTTATAGGTGCTGCAATAAAAGGCAAATTGAATTTACAAAAATGCATTTGTCACTGATTAAAAACTTACAAAGTTAATTGGAAACACAGTGTAGGTGTTGCCACACAACTAGAGGTGTAATTGGTGGTTTTAATTCAGTTGGAGCACAGGGGAGAATAGCTGTTCATGTAAGGCCAGCAATCTTTTTCATATTCCTTTTCCCTTGAAGAAACAGGGTATTTTTTACTGGAAGACTTGCATGAATGGTCAATAGCATTAAGATGTTAGCTGAGGACTAGGGACCACTTCCATGCTCAGCTTTCAAGGCTATATCAAAGTGAAATTTGCAAGTACCAGCCAGTGCCCATTAGTAATTGCAGGGTCCATTGGGAAAGTATTTCAGGCCTTTTCCTGTTTTAGGTTGGCAAAACTGACACAAAACTGTAACAATCACTGCTTCAGCAAGTGAGGAGGGGAGAGGGAGGTAACCAATAGCCCTGGCAATCAGCACCCTCCCCCTGGAGCTGAGTGAATTATCTCCACATAATCCACTTAACCTTTGCCATTTTGGAACCTGGGAAGCTGAAGGTATTTTTAAACTTGAGTCTTTTAATTGCCATTTTATAGTGTCACTAGTCCAGCTCAGCTGGAAGGAGGAGGCTTGGAAAATAGTTCCATGAGGCAATAGCTTTTCACCTCGGCTAGGAGTCCTAATTATTATTGGTTTTGTGGCTCACTGTCCTCTAAGACTACGGGGACAGTGATCTACAGTGAATCCACATGTGATGGGGTTTCTTTAAGGTATCACCATTTCTGGTTAACATGGCTAAAATATCAGAAATTGTAAACTACTTACAATGTTCAACTTGGGTAACAAACATACTATCAATTGTCAATATGGAGAAAAAAATCCAAGCTAACACAAAATGTTGTGAAAACAACTCTGTAACAAAAAGGTTGAGTAGTATGAGAAAACTCCTTTGTAATTTCCATCCTTGGTAATCTCCACTTGATATTTATTTATTATTTTATTATCTACTTGATACTAAATTTCTTAAAATCCCACATAATCCCCTTATCAGAAAAATGTGCCTTGAACAACTGTTGAAGCATGCTGAAGCATCCGAAGACAAGCTATGGAAAGTTTAATTAGGAAGTGATTAGTTCAGTAGATAGCAATAGCCTGTGAGAGTCTTCTGCTATATTTTTATTCACAGCTGCTTAAAATTTAAGTAACACATTATTTATTGATGAATATTCCACTGTGCTGGACTGTGTGTATGTCCACATTTCAGGGATCAACAAATCAGGTTAGGAACCATGCACGTGTTCTTCACAGAGACACCAAGAAATGGACACTGCACCTTTTCCTTAATCTTGACTGCACATTTTCCTTGAATTTTCAAAAAAGCCACAAAGAGTTAGGCATTCAGCTTCTCTGTAGATCTAAATTTTAGAGTCACTGGATCATATAGGTCCCTTCAAGATCGCTGGATAAAAATGTGATACTGATTCTTTTTATTAATATTCAGGGAATTCTCAGTCTTACAGTTTTTACTCCTTATTATCTTCAAAATTTTAAGTTTCCCACCCACTGGTAGAGGCAAAGGGAGCACATGGATACCTTGCACACTGGATGCATACATACTTCACTGTGCAAGGATGTGGCAGACCTATAATGTTAGTGACCTTGCAGCAATGCAGATAATCAGTGTCCATCATTCCTGTACTATATATACCACTCCAAAAAACCCCAATGGTGCACACCCCCAAGCATTTCTGAGAGAATTACTAACTCAACCATCTCCCTTATTAACGTTCTTTGGCTCATACTCAACCAATAGAAAACCTCCCTGTGTGAGACTTTAGCATCAGTACAGAAAGAGAATTATTCTGGGAAATTCATGTCAAAACAGACTTGCTGTTTCTCACCGCAGTCTCTGTGTCATCTCCTTGATCTTTTATTAATGATAAGGAAGTGAACAGCAGTAGTCAGGACTCTGAAGTAACAGCAGGGATGATCCAAATAGTCCATTCCCATTCCTGCTTCTAAAATTCAGCAATATATGTGGGAAAGTCCATATTATATATTTTCACTTGCAATCATTGAAAAGAAACACAGAGTAGGAAAAACAAACAAATAAAAATCTAAATGTATACTTTTATCCAGGCCTACTGAGCAAGAAAGATACCCACTTTGTTTAGTACCCCTTCTCACCTTCACAACTTTATATCAGATGCACAGCTTTTCAGAGAACTTAGATAGTTGAGAGGAAGAGAGAATGCCATGGAAGACTGTAGTCATGTCTGTGACTTAGCCAGGTCCTCCACTGGGAGAGGTCTGGGCTAGAATTTTAGCAGATTTTTGTGAAATTTTATTTTTCTTGACCCGTATACCAAGGTGACCAAAACATATGTTGTAAGAAGGAAGAAATTGGCTTGAATAAAAGAGTGTTTGGTCTACTTTTCTATTTTTTCTGTTGTTTCTGTAGTTAAGACTTTATTGGAATAATCAGAATTAATATAACATTTTGCAATGAAAGGATGAAAGAGCAGACTATTGTCTTTAATGCAAGACCAAAGGAGCAGCACATCAGCCATACCTTTCTTTCCATTGGACAATAGGCAGGCTCCAGATACAAAACAGATGGAACAAAACCCTGTTTTCATCTTGATATTGGGAGTACTCAAAACCAATTTAAGTATCTGCTCTGGTTTGGATGCTAATTTTTTTTAGCTGAGGATTTAGAAACAGAGAGGTTTTGTGAACAAATGGTAAAGCTTCTCTTGTTTCCAACTCAACCTAATTTTTTTTTTTTAACTTGCCCCTCCCCTTTTCTCTTTTGTATAAAAACCTTGCAGGTGTTTCCAGGTTATACATAAAGAGCTGAGATTTCTTCTCTAAGAAGATCCCTTTGTGTCTGGCTATGGCATAGTAAAACTGGCCATTACAGACAGATGTAATTCTTAAGTACCTTCCCCCTGTTAAAGCCATGGAAGAGCCACAGAGCTACTGCCTGGCCAGCTTCTGTCCCAGCCCTCATGTCCCAGACAGGCTGCCATGGTTCCAGTCATGACTGTTGGGGTGCCTGGGTGCCTGCTGAGCCACCCTGGCATTAACAAAGGGCTTTGTTCTACTGCACAAATGAGAACTGGTACCAATACTTGGGGGTAAAATTCTGTATTAAAGCCAAAATAATTTACAGATTTCCTCCCTAGTGTTATGGTCTCCATTCTGACCCTCTGTACTATCCCTAAATCTTCCAACAGCCTCATGAATGGGAGATGTTTTTCTTAACAGGAGTGGTAGATTAAAAATGGTGCAATCTGCATGGTGAGTGTTTTGCCATGGCCTTCAGCTTCTCATCTCTCCTGAACAGCTGTAAGCATATAAAACAGCTTACATTCAACTTTCCTCTGGTAGGGATAGTCACAAAGATGGTGAGAGAGAAAATGCTTTTAGAGCTTTACTGGCAGCTGCTGAATACAGGAGCTGATATTATCTAAAGTGATATTTTTTATAACTGGACAAAAGTTTTTTTTATATATATAAGTTTTCCTTTAGCAGCCTAAGTTCACTTGCAGCTGATGAGATGGATCTTTCCCTGGGTCACAATAAGGTTCTTAAGATCTCAGTCATACTTTTCCCCACAGAGGAAAAACACCTCTCACTGTCAGCCAAAGGACTGTAACTCCAGATTAAGGAGAAAGAGCAGAAATGAAGCCTCTGTGAAGGAGCATGGTGCTTCTCTCTTTCCTGTAATCGGCTGCAGCTGACCGAACAACAGACAGACAGCTCCTAAAATTGTACGTGTGCATTATACCAGAAACTAAATTGGAAATCACATACCCATATACCCACCACTTTCATCTCCACCATGTAGGTGCATATATTGCTGCCTCTCTCCGAGCAAAATTTTTTGACCTTGATATGATTGAAAATACCAGCATGGTGGAGCACACTGCTGGTTGAACAATTTAGCCAATTTCATTCATTCACTTTCATGAATATGAGACATGATATTACTACTATTAATTTAATAATATTATCCAGAGCTGGTAAATTCCTTACCACTGTTGTCACATCTCTAAGGAAAAGAATAATCACCCATTTCTTACAAGAAACTTATAGTAAATCCAGGCCAGGTTGCCCAAAGAGATCTGCAAGATCCATGGACAGGAGCTCAAACAGTTTTGATTAATGAACCTAAGTCATGAACTGCCATCTCCTTTCTATTCCCACCACCCCTATCATAAGCACAATTCATATGCTTTTTTTTGCGTTTGAAAATATGTGTGTGCTGTGCTTGCTCATCTCCCTAAGATGAAATGTGAGGGAAATTGTCAAAACAGAAAAGGTTCACAGTGTGATGAAGAAAAAAAGTATTTTTCCATCCCATATATTCCTTGTATCATACTTCCTTCTCAACTGGAAGATATTGTTGTTGTGATGAAGAAAGAGAGAATCTGTGACTGCATTTCAACAACTTAGGGCAGATACCATATATTCACATATTGGTTTATTTTAATTTTCAGGAAGGGTTGTTTTTTTCATTTAATATTTTCTTGGTATAGTAGTAATAGAAAAGTGAAACAAAGAAAATAATGAAGAGCTGTGGGTGATGCACCAGTTCTTAGGACAGAAAACGATGCTTGTAAAGTAGGGGCTGTGAAGATTTGGAAGTCATTGCTAAAACGCAGCTGGAAAAGATATCACAGAAGGACGAAGAAAGGCCTAATGTGGTTTTTCAAGATGTAGATGGAAATACTGGGAAAAATGTGGAGGTTGGTAATAATAGTGATCATGTGATGTCAAATCCATTTCTGAGGCAGCGTGTTTGGCTCAGATTTACCCACCCTTGGGAAGTAAGTTGATCTATCAGAAAAATGCTGAGGAAAAATACCCCTGAAAATTGGGAACCTACCTTCCTGTAGAGATATGGAATAAGCTCAGTCTATTTAGTTCAGTTGATTAAGAGATAATTTAATCATGGTCCATAATTATCTACAGATGAAGGCATCAGATACCTATAAACAGATACAAGTATAGGAAGATCTAATGATTGGAGAAAAGACAGTGAAGCATAAAGCAACATTAAAGTCCAAAGAGTACTTAAACACTGGAACTATTTCCACATGGCAGGTTCATCTTCATCTCAAGATTTTATATCAAGTTTAATGTCAGTCTGAAGAAGCCAAGAACTCAGAAGCTTGATGCATGGACCGTGAGGTGAATTTTTACTGCCTCTCTTATGCAGGAGGCCAGGTACTATCAGATGAATGCAGGGTTGATAAAGGATTAATAAGAGCTTGTGATCATTACTGATAAATGTAAGCTCCTAGAGAATGAGTACGTCTGCCTATTCATATAAATACTAAATAAGAGATTTTGAAGATGTTTATTGGTTTGGCTGAATGAGCTGTTGTTCAGTTATATACCCCAAAACTTCATTTTAAATCAGAAAACAAAGCATATAATAATTTGTTTGCAATATCAGTGTGAAAATCTATTGACCGGAGACAATTGTCCATTAAGTAGAGCATATTACCTAAACCACTAAAAATTATTACCTAATTACATACATACTTTAGAATTCTTACCTTGTAGCTGGTTTTCTGGTTTAGCCAGAGCTTCTTTGGAGTCATCTATGAAAGCTGCTTCAGTATGCAGAGCTCCTAATAAATGGAAACAAAATGAGGAATATTCATTCTGGAAGGAAAGCACACATTATTAATGTAGTTCTATGTTGATTAGAGATCAGTCCTGCTCTAACTTTTTATTATACTCTGACCAGAACAATAAGCTATATCCAAGACAAGGATGTCAGAAGTCTAATAAGCTCAGTATTTTCTTTGAAAGTCCTTTCAAAATTATTCTTGTCAGAGTTTGCTTTATGAAAACTAAGGAATACCAAGTTCATGGTTTTATGAAGCAACCCAATCCAAGATGTCTTCCTTGAGTGGCAGTCGTTTGCTTGGAGCTGATTTCTTAATACACTTTACCATGTTATTTTGCCCTTAATGAATTTTAGCTACCATTTTATTGCCCAGACAGTTATTATGACAGCTGCAGGCAATTTCTATTTATGGTTTTACATTTGAATATCCTCAATAATGTCTTCCAACTTTGTCCTTGGGTAACATGCATCCTTTTTCCCAGCTTAGTTGTTAATTGAAAAAATAAAGAGAGAAATGAAGGGAAATATCTTTTTATATATGCAAATATAGAAAATGTACATTTAAACACCATTTCATCTTCTACTTTTCTTCTTTTAATTTCCCTCAGACATTTTCAGGTTAGTATTATAAAAAATTTCAATCTCTGTGGAAAATTAGTGACAGATTATGAATACTTCTTTAATCACAGATTCTGAGTATTGCTAACATTATTGCTAAGGTATATGCTATCTGACTTACAAATCTTACATTTTATTGGCTGTCTCACTTTGCTGTCTTTCATATTTCACATTTATGATATTTTCAGACATTCCCCTGTTTTGTTAAGTAGGAATCTGTGTGGTCTTTGATATAAGGCATAATTTATTTGACAAGGAAATATGAGATGGTGCTCTGAATCTACATTTAGTTGATGGATTGAGAATTTTTAGCATTGCAACAAGACAGATTCTCATCCAATGTGTCATGGAAGGAGAGTTCTCTTAATCTGGTCTCCTGTGAATTAAAATACATGTATATGTATTTAGAGGAGCAATTTTTAAAGTTCTTTATTGAAGGTATTTAGCAGGGTTTTCATACATATCTGACACTCAAATACTAAAAGTGATTGATGCTATTATCTGTTCATAAGGGGTTTTTTATATCCATGAGAAGTGAGTGCTCCATTCTGACAAGTCTTCAGAAAATATCACTAACATTGCAAAAGAAGACTAGTCCTTGGTAGCACATTGAGGCTGGATATAAATATAACCTTTTACCAGCAATGCAAACTTGATGTGAGTTTGTGCTTATAGTTAAACTTTCTGCCATCTAAATATCAATCAGCCCCATTAAAAAAATCTTAAGTCATTATTGCATTATTCTTCTCCATGGTTTGACATAGGGCTGAATAGCACACCAAGAGCTTTCAGAGAGTTTAGTAAAATGTGGTATGATCGAACTTGGCACCTTATACAGTCTTCTGCTCATCACTAGTTCTGTTTATCATCTTCACAGCTCTTCCAGCTACACTTAAACTTATGGGATGCCTTCAATCTGAGACAACTGTCTTTAACACTTACGTATTTACTAATGCCAATGCAATCCCTGGTTGCTGATACTTCTTAAGACATTTTCATGTGGAATGTAAATACAGGTTTTTGGCCATCTTTTCTGACAGAGTTCTGCTTCTTAAGTATTACAAAGCTATTTTAGAGCCCTGGAGATGCTGGCAACTAACCTAGCCTGAGAACATCAGGTTTTCAGTATATGTTTGTCTACTTTTTCTCTTTGTAAAGGGAAATTGAACATCGCTACCTCCAGCAAACTGTACTGCCATCCTTCCACTTCACCCAGCTGTGATTAACCAGGAAAATACTACTGGTCTATGCAAACTATTGAGTTTTTACTGGTTCAATATTTTGTTTGGAGGGTTTTTGTGCTTAGTTCCACCCCTAACCCCAAGTACAATTGTAGTGCTTTATAAAAAAAAACAGGTTTTGTGTCCAGTGCTCTGACATAATTGTGAAGGTGAGCTAACAAACTCCCAAACACTAGTGATGGCATTCATCAAACAGTGCCCAATGGAAATCACACATTATAGCAGAGAGCAGCTGTGGCCTCCTCAGTGGCACTGCAGCAGTGGAGAACCATGACTGAGAGTCAACATCAGAAGGCACTCACTCACTAGCTAAACCTGAAAGTCAAAGGAAGAGACAGATAGCATTTATTTACCTACAAGACAAATGGCAACAAACTATTCTAATATCTCTTAGCAGAACAATAGCAATCCGTGTTATAATGAGCATCAAGACTGCACTTGTAAAAACTTCCTGAAAGGCAAATTTTGTATTTTCATGACATCTTACAGAGCCTCTAGGGACTGGACTGGTAATCTAGAAAGCCTGTCATTTTCTGTCTGAATAAGAATTGCAAAAATCAGACATCATATTTCAAAATTAAAATGAAAATAAAGGTGAGGTATTATATTGCAATGGCCTCCTTCAATTGTAGCAACCTCTTCTGGTTTTTACCTTGCCTGCAGATTTGCACGATAAAATAATTGACATTTTTCATCATTATGTCTTTATATCTTTCATGAGAGAACAGCTCTCCTAGTTATCTTTATTCAGTGCCGTAAAAAAAAATAATGTCCCTTACTTCATAAAACAATGCCTTTTAAAAGCTTTCAGTTTAGAGCTAGTGTTAGGCCATGATGAATTGCTGTATGGTTGATTTCCTGACACCATCTCTTACTAACCTTTCATGACAGCTTCTGGATTACTCTACCTGGTAATTTGCACTATAATAATGGCTACAGTGAGATGTCTCCTAACTATTTCCTTTATTTTTAACAAGATTCTTAACACCCTCTGTAGGTGACAAAATGCAGTTACAGACATGAAGTGTCCCCTCGAGGAAGGTTGTTCACAGATGCCACCAGTACTTTAGTAGTGCAACTGTTAAATGAAACAAAAACAAAGAATCAGATTTTCTAAACATCCAGTTCAAATAAAAATTTAATTAAAAGTTATGAAGGCATTTTATTGATTAACAATCTTAGTAATTAAATACTGTCGTTGACTTTTTTTTTTTGGTTGGATTTGTTCTTCCTTGGAGATCTCTAATTGTGGTATGGCTTTACATTTATTGATAACTCTTTTTGATGAATACAGATGCCACCTTTTATGGCAGTCGTTGACAGAGTAATCATATTGTGAGAAATACCAGGCTTCTGTAGTAACAGGTGTTGCAGTTATACACGCTGATATCCACTGGGAAAATGTGTTTGCTGCTATCATGGGTACACAATAAATGGAAGGTGCAATAAAGCACGAGCTAACATTTTGAAAATCCTTACAACTCTAGGAACTTTATTGCAGATTACAGGCACTTTGATCTCTGTCCAGTACTTAAGTCTTAATTATCAGACTAATTGCACAGACTATGTTCATTTTCAGTGGTAATTCTTTTGTGAAATGCTATGTGAAATGATGTGCTATGGGGGAAAAGGTTCTGCAGTTTTGCCCAGGGCCACTGCAATGCAACTGTTTGAGAGACTACAAAGCAAATCCAGAGTCATCAATGCCCAAGTGTGTAGACTCTGCCAAAAAGCCAGATGCTGCTATGGGAAACATTATGTATCTTTTCTAGTTTGGCACCTGGGTTCTGCTATGAGCAGCCATGTCTAATGTCTGTCTGTAGCTTCAGATTCTACTGGTACCTAAATAACAGCCTTTTTTTTTGGTATGTGTACAGATAAAGGTTTACTTCAAATCCCTCTTCCCCACCATTAGT
>WEIU01019931.1:5236-22081 GCA_013389925.1 Aegithalos caudatus
ATTTTCTCTGAAGGAATAAATAATCTGCTCTGGATTATTAAATAATCTGAGCTGGGGGAGCAAAGAATTTACTCTGGAGGGACAAAAAAAAATCTGGAGGAAAAAAATGATCTGGTCTGGAATCTGGAGGAGTAAATAATTGGCTTTGAAGGAATGAAAAATCAGCTTTGGAGGAGCAAGTAAACAGCTCCAAGGGAATAAAGAATCTGCCCTGGAGGGGCAAATGCCCAGCTCTGGAATATGGAACAGTCTGCTCTGAGCTGCTCCAAGGCTGGGCTCCCCTGGAGGAGGCGGAACTGGGAAGGCTCCAGTGGGGATGGAGGGGAGAAATGGAGTGGGGACCCAGCTGGGACAGAGGGACAATCCAAGGGGGCAGGGAGGAGGGTGGGAAAGGCAAATCCATGGATTCAGCCTTTTGCTTCTGTTGTCCCATCAGGGAGTGAGGGAAACTCGTCCTGCCTGTGCTTTAGGGACAGCTGGGGACAGTCCTGGGACAGTCCTGGGACAGCTGGGGACAGTCCTGGGACAGTCCTGGGACAGCTGGGAACAGTCCTGGGACAGCTGGGGACATTCCTGAGCTGGGACAGGCTGGGGACAATCCTTGTCTGGGACCGGACAATCCTGGTCTGGGACAGGACAATCCTGGGCTGGCACAGGACAATCCTGAGCTGGCACAGGACAATCCTGGGCTGGCACAGGACAATCCTGAGCTGGCACAGGACAATCCTTTGGCTGAGGGACAGGGATCCCCCAGGAGGAGCTGCTGGGATGTTGTGCAGTGGGAGCAGCAGGAAGGGAAGGGAAGGGGTCTGTGCATGGAAAATCTCTTGTCTGTCCCTGGAAGCTCAGGGTGAGGGAAGGAAAAGGAGGTGTCTGGAGAGGGAGGAATTTCATGTTAATCATCCCAAAATGTGCCAGGCAGTGCAGGCAGAATTCCTGGTCTTCAGGAGGAAAGATGGCTTGGAATCCAGGGTTCTGGATTTGTTCAGGTTGGAAAAACTCTGAGATGAGTCCAGCATCCCCCAGCAGTGCCAAGGCCACCGCTGGCTCCTGTCCCCAAGTGCCACATCCACCTGCAGTTAAATCCCTGCAGGGACAGAGACTCCACCATTCCACACTGGACAAGCCTTTCCATGAAGGAATTTTCCCAATATCCAACCTGAGCCTCCCCTGGCACAGCCAGAGGCTGTTTGGTCTGGCATGGAATTCATGCCTGGAGAAAAAGGGCTCTGAGCCAGCTCTGCCCTTCCTTGGCATCTGCTCAGCCTGGATCCCACCTTCAACTCTCTTGGAATTGTCACTTCCAGGGAAGGATCCCATTCCCCCCCAGAGTGTTCCCGAGGGCTTCTCTCCATCATTTTTCCAACCTTTTCCTCCATGTCCTGTGGGTCATGGAGACTCCCTGTGATTCCAGGCTGGAGCAGCTCTCAGTGCACATCCCAAGGGCTCTCAGCTGATTCTGAGGGGAAAATGTCCAAGGGAAATGTCCAAGGGCAATGTCCAAGGGAAATGTCCAAGGGGAAATGTCCAAGGGGAAATATCCAAGGGGAAATGTCCAAGGGGAATGTCCATGGGGAAATGTCCAAGGGGAAATGTCCAAGGGGAAATGTCCAAGGGAAATGTCCAAGGGAAATGTCCAAGGGGAAATGTCCAAGGGGAAATATCCAAGGGGAAATGTCCAAGGATAAAATGTCCAAGGATAAAATGTCCAAGGGAAATGTCCAAGGGGAAATGTCTAAAGGGAAAAATGTCCAAAGGGAAAAATGTCCAATTGGAAATGTCCAAGAGCAATGTCCAAGGGGGAAATGTCAAATAGGAAATGTCCAAGGGGAATATCCAAGGGAAATGTTCCAATTGGAAATGTCCAAGGGGAAATGTCCAAGGGGAATGTCCCAGGGTCTCTTTGTGTGCAGGCTGTGCCCTCAGCTGGGGCTGGAGTGTCCCAGAGGGAGCAGTTGGGGTCAGTATCCCAGGATAAGCTGTTCCCATCTGGATCCTTTGTTTTCCCCACTGTTTTTCCTGCCAGTGGAAATGTTCTGCTCCCGTCTGGTGTTTGCCTGGGAATATTTATAGCGAGGATCTGGAGCTTTCCCCTCGCCAGACACAACCCAAGCTGTGCTGGACTCCTCTCAAATCCCGCCTTTCCTGCTCCTCTTCCCATCCCAGCCACTCCTGGGGTGCTCCTTTCCCTGTCCCCATCCATCCCCTGTCACCAGGGCTGGGGGTGGCATTTCCACTGCCAGGGCTCCTGGAGTCCCCTCCCGTGGGTGCTGCCACCTGGGAAGGTGCATTTGGGAGAGGAATCAGGACTGGAGCCTCCCCACCCTCCCTAACTCCTTAAAAAGGGATTTTTCCATCTAAAGAAGTCAAGGAATGGGGTGGGTGGCCAGAGGGTCAGGAATTCCCTTCTTTTTCTCCTGGGAAATCCATCCAGGTTGAGCTCTGCCTCGTTCTTATCCCATTGCTGGACTTCACCTCCTGCTGGTTTGTCCCAGTGCCAGCCCCACCATTCCCTTCCCAAATTCCCATCAGGCTGGCACTGATGGATGCTTTGATCTGTTTTCCCTCTCCCCAGCCCAATTCCAGCAGCCTGAGCTGCCTGGAGTTTTCCCAGGTTGGTTGGGAAATCCTGCCCCTCCTGCTGTCCCCCGGAGCTGGGAATGCTCTGTGGGTGGCACTGAAACTCACTGCAAATGTTTCTGTATTTCCATTTATTTATCCATAAAATCCTCCATGGGGGGGTGGCAGGAGGGGACACCTGGTGACACTGGGGACAAAGGCAGGGAGGTGCTGCAGGGCTTTGGGATACGAGAGGGAAAATCCTTTCCTGGAGAGGAGAAGCTCCAGGGAGAGCGCAGAGCCCTTCCAGGACCCAAAGGGGCTCCAGGAGAGCTGGAGAGGGACTGGGGACAAGGGCTGGAGGGACAGGACACAGGGAATGGCTCCCAGTGCCCAGGGCAGGGAGATTGGGCAGGAATTGTTCCCTGTGAGGGTGGGCAGGGCTGGCCCAGGGTGCCCAGAGCAGCTGTGGCTGCCCCTGGATCCCTGGCAGTGCCCAAGGCCAGGCTGGACAGGGCTTGGAGCAGCCTGGGACAGTGGGAGGTGTCCCTGCCATGGCAGGGGTGGGAATGGATGGGTTTAAGATCCTTCCCACCCAAACCATTCCATGATCTCCCTTTCATCCATAACAAAAAGTGGCTGGACCCTTGGACATCCCAGCCCCATCCATCCCCCATCCATCCCAAAGGGGCAGCAGCACTGCCAGGACCCCTCCTCATCCCTGGGAATTTTGCTTCCCTCTGGCTCCTCCACCAGCCAGACTCAGCAGCAGCTTGTCTTTTCCCTGTTGAATTTTTCAGGACGTTCCAGTGGAAGCTCCTGGAGGGGATGGGATGAGCAGGGTCTGGTTCTGTGCCTTTCAGAGCTGTTTTCCCTTCTTTTGCTTTATTTGGGATCATCCCAGTCCCTGGGNATCTCTGCTCCTTCCCTCTCCCAGGGATCCCAGGATGGCTGGGGACATTCTGGCTCTGCTCCCTCCTGCCCCTCACTGCCACACGTGATTCCCAAGGGATGCTGAGGTGGGAAGGGGATTTTTATTCCCTCCCCAGCACGGAGAAATCGTGGGAGCTGCATCTCAGGATAATTCCTGCCTGCCCTGGGATGCTCCTGCCAAGGAGAGCAGGATGTGGGACACTTGTTCCCTTATTTGAATGATTTAAAATTTAGTTTAACAGGGAAGTGGAAGATTGAATTCCTGGCAATTCGTCCAGCAAAACCTTTCCCAGCCCCGGGCTGGAATCCTGGTGCTTTCTCCTGCTCCTGGATTATGTAAGGAGATTTTTAATAAAATCCATGGAGCTCTGGATCTTCTGCTCTTGTCCCTCCCTTGGTCACCCCTCACTGCCACACGTGATTCCCAAGGGATGCTGAGGTGGGAAGGGGATTTTTATTCCTTCCCCAGCATGGAGAAATTGTGGAAGCAGCATCCCAGGAGCATCCCTGCCTGCCCTGGGATGACCCCCAGGAGAGCAGCTTCCCAGACATTTGTTCCCTCATTTTAATGATTAAAAATTAAGCTTAATAGGCCACGAGCAAGGAGGTGGAATATTGAATTCCTGGCTCCTGCTCATCCAGCAAAACCTTTCCCAGCCCTGGGCTGGAATCCTGGTGCTTGCTCCTGCTCCTGGATTATGTAAGGAGCTTTTTAATAATATCCATGGAGCCATCTGGCCCCAGATTTGGGATGCAAATGCAATATGTTCCCTAAAAATAGCACAGCGGCTCCGTGGGGTTGTACAACACCTCCTGCTCCTCAGGAAGGGAGGGAGCAGGGAAAATCCTCCTCTCCAGGCTGGGGAGGAGCTCTGGAGTCCCAGCTCCTGCCCCTTCCCTCTCCATGACCCAGGAGTGGGGTGGAAGGCACCCAAATAAACGAAAAGTGGGAGACAAATCAGGAATTTCTGCAGGGAAGCTTGGGGTGGGTGGGAGCTGAGGTTTGTCCTGGATATTTATCCCAGCTGATGCTGTAGGAATTCCAGAACCATGGAATGCTTTGGGTTGGGAGGCACTTGGAAGCCCATAGAGGGACACCTCCCCCTATCCCAGGTTCTCCAAGCCCCATCCAGCCTGGCCTGGGACACTTCCAGCCTGGAATTCCAGAGGTGCTGGAGAGAAGCATTGGCTCTGTGCCCTCATCCCTTGGGATCAGACTGCACAGACCCCTTTGCTTCTTTCCCAGCCTTTGCTCCATCCCAAATTCCCTCTGAGTCTCCCTCTTTTGCTGGCAAAGCCCTTTTTCCTTCTGTCTCCCATTCCTGCCATTCCCTCCTCCCTGAAGCCAATGGAAATGACATTTTTCATTTGTGGTGTCATTCCGTGGTGACAGCTGGGATGACTCCAAACATTCCAGGGCCTGGCCACCCTTTCCATGAGAGAAATTTAAATTCCTAAATCCAACCTGAGCCTCCCCTGACACCGTTTCCTCTCCTCCTGTCCCTTTTTAGTTGGAGAAATCCCCAGAAATTCCCCCCCAGCTGCCTCCTCCTGTCCGGGAGCTGTGGACTCAGAAGGTCCCTCTGAGCCTCCTTTCCTCCAGGATAAATTCATTCCCTTGAATCCAGCCCCCCCAGAGCCCCTGGGATGTCATTCCTGCTGCATCCCAGTGAGAACAGCCCCTTTTTCCATGTGGATGTGGCAGACACCTCCCTCTGATCCAGGAGGAAATTCCTTGTCCCTGATTGCTCCTGAAGCAGAAACACCCCCAGGATAAATCTGGAGCTTTTCCCTGGAAAAGCCTCATGGCCTCATCTGGGATCAAACCACAGATTCCATCCTCACCTCCCCATTCCCAGGCAGCTTCCAGGGAACTCAGAGCCCAATCCCATGGAACTCAGAGCACTCAGGGCAGCCAAACTGGTGGCACTGGTGCCTTCAGAGCTCCGTGTTCTCCCGGGGTGGGACTGCAGCTCCCGATTCCTTGGAGCCACGTTTCCATGGCAATGGGATTTTTTTGTTTTGTTTTGTTTTGTTTTAATCTAGAAATCTTTGTCTGGGAAAAAATGGGAGCATTGGGAGTTTGGTCCAGATTCCTGCCTGGGTATGGAGGGGCAGGAGATCCCCTGGGAGCACAGGGAGCATCCAGGGATTCCCTGCTCAGCAGGGGCTGGGGGGGACCTGAGGACACAAATCCAAGTCCCTGTGTGCTTCCCAGAATAATGAGGAATGTGGGAGGATATCAGGAATCTCGGTTGCTGGCAACAGGGAGCACACCCAGAGCAGCTCAGGCTGCTCCATCCCAGTGCTGGGAATTCCTGCCCTTCCCAGGGGTCACACAGGGGGTGGGGCAGTCCCTGGGAGATGGGGGAGCCCTGGGAAGAGCAAATCCCTGGGAAGAGCAAATCCCTGGGAAGAGCAAATCCCTGGGAAGAGCAAATCCCTGGGAAGGTTGGGGATCCCTGGGAAAAGCAAATCCCTGGAAGGTTGGGGATCCCTGGGAAAAGCAAATCCCTGGGAAGAGCGAATTCCTGGGAAAGTGGGGGATCCCTGGGAAGGTTGGGGATCCCTGGGAAGTTGGAGGTCCCTGGGAAGTTGGAGGTCCCTGGAAGTTGGGGGATCCCTGGCTCATCGTTTCCATGGTGATACCAAGCAAAGGATGCTGGAAAAGCTCGGGAGGAACTCAGCATCCCAGAGCATTTCCAGGGTCTGGCCCCTGCTCCAGGTCCTTCCTTCCTGAGGAATGCCGGGAATCCCGGTCCCAAAGTGCCCTCCAGGGGTGCACATCTGGGCTCCCTGCCAGATGTGGCTCCTGGGGCTGCCCCGGGGGTGGGATGAGCCCTTGGAGGCACTTCCAGCCCGAGGAATTCCTGGGGATGTTGTTCCCATTTTACAGAAGTGAGACTGGGGCCAAGGACAGTGAAAATCCAGGAGAATCCAAACCATTCCCAGCTCTTCCCTGTGCCCAGAGCAGGAGAATGACAGGAATTAACTGAGGAATTCCCAGATGGAGCCCTGTGGGACCCTTGGCTTTCTCCAAGCAGGAATATCCCCCTTGGAGCTGCTGGCTGGGGATAACAATTCCAGAGGACAATTCCAGAGCTGGGGATAACAATTCCACAGGATAATAATTCCAGAGCTGTGGGATAACAGTTCCAGGGGATAATAATTCCAGAGCTCAGGATAGCAATTCCAGAGCTGCAGGATAATAATTCCAGGGCTGGGGGATAACAATTCCAGAGGAGAACAGCTCCAAAGCTCAGGATAACATTTCCAGAGCTCAGGATAACAATCCCAGAGCTGCAGGATAATAATTCTAGAAGATAACAATTCCAGAGGTGAGGAATAACAATTTCAGAACTGGGAATACCAATTCCACCAGGAACACCTCCCAGCTCTGGCTGTATCCTCAGCTCCCAATAAATCAGTGCCAGGAGCAGCTCCAGCTGTTCCCTCCCAGGAGGAATTGGATGTGCTTGGACAGGAGCAGGCAGGGTGAGAGGGAAGCTCCCAGCTTTTCACAGCACCTGGGATTTTAATTCCTGGGTTCTCAGGGATGAGCTTGGTCCCAGCTCTGCTGGAGCTGCCTGCAAGAGTTTTCCAGGGATGCTCTTCCCAAAAAAAAGTCATGGAAAGGCAACAGCAGGAGTAGGAAGCTGAGCTTCCCTCTGCAGCCAGCTGGGAGCAGGTCCTGAATTAATCCTGGATTTAATTCAAGCTCCTTTAATCCTGCAGGGAAAAGAGCAGCTCAGGATTTGCTGGGAAACACCACCCTGGGGGCAGGAATGGATTTAATGTGGGGGGAAATGCAGTTTTCAAGGAATTTGGGATGATTCCCCACCTGGAATGTGCTAAAACTGGAATTTCCAGGCTCTGAGAGTGGGGCTGGAGATGAAGGAAGTGCTTGGGTTTCCCACATCCCAAAATGAGGTTTAAAACTGGGACGTGCCAAATGCCAGGGAATTGGGATTGGGTTTGAATTTATCTGACCCAATCCAAAGATTTCAGGGTTACTTTTCCCCACATTAATGGGGGATTCCAAAAAAATGGGCTCAGGATTCATTGGGAGCCTCTGGTCTGGGTGCAGGAATGGATTTACTGTATGGGAAAACGCATTTTCCAAGGAATTTTTTATTATTCCCAACCTGGAATGGGCCATAAACTGAATTTCCAAGCCCTGAGAGTGGGGCTGGGAACACATGAAGTATTCCCAACATCCCAAATGAGGTTAAAAACTGGGAGGTGAAACCCAAATCCCAGGAGATTGGGATTAATTTTAGTTTCTCTGAGCAAATCCAAGGATTCCAGGATTATTTTTCCCCACAGTGATGGGTGTTTATAAAAAACAGGGAGGGAAGAGCTGTGGCTCAGCCCCAGAGCTCCAGGAGAAATTCCCAGGAAAATCAATTCCAAGTGATGCTAAAATTGGAAAAAAAATGGTGAAAAATTGGAAAAAAAAATTAGGAAATTGTAAAAAATGCCTAAAATTGGAAATAAATGAATAAAATCATGGCTGGGGTTTTTCCCTGGGACATTTAGAGCCCTCTCCAATGCCAGGGGTTTCCTTGGAGCCCTTTGGGATTTGCTGTGTCCAGGGAAAAATCCTTCAGAAATGAAAGATCCCAAACCCAGATTTTTGGTGCTGCTGGGCCCTCCCTTTTCCCTTTTCCCTTTTCCCTTTTCCCTTTTCCTTTTCCCTTTTCCCTTTTTCCTTTTCCTTTTTCCCTTTTCCTTTTCCCTTTTCCCTTTTCCTTTTCCCCTTTCCCTTTTCCCACAATTCCCACAATTCCCACAACAGGAAATATTTCATCCCCACTAAAGCTCCTGAATCCCAGCATGGCTGTGGAATATTTAGGATGCAGTTGATGAGTCCTGATCCAGGCATTTCCATCCAAGCTGGGCTTTTAACTTCCCTCTCCTGGCAGCAAACAGGAATTTTGGAAGGAATAGATGTTTTAGGAGAATGGACAATTTTTCCAAGCCAATTCCATGGGTTTTGTTTCATCCTTGTGCAGGAAAAACAAGGAAAGCTGCCTGGGGTTGGCAGCTCCTCTAAAAAAATCCTGTTTATTTTATTTTATTTTCCTGTTTATTATCACTGATGGAATTCCACAATTGTGGGGTTTAATCTCAATGTTTTTTCCATGGTGTGGCCTTTCCCTCCCTTTCCATGGGTACCACTGCCTTCATTCCAAGATTTCCCATTTAAAATTACAAATCCTGCTGGTTTTAAGATCAATTTGGATACCTGCAGGCTGGATCTTTTATGGATGGACAGGGATTTACCCAGGGATAGCCCTGGGTAAATGGGAAATCCATGGAATTGGAGCTGGGGCAGATGCAGAAACGGGCAGAGGAGTTTTGGGATGGAAAATATTTTGGGAAAATTCTTGTTGCCCAACAAATTAAACTAAACAGGGGATGTTTTCTCATCTGAAGTGTCAGGGAATTACTGAGGGAAGCAGATGGAATCTCCTCGGGAGTGCTGGAAGGGGATCAGCACCCGGCAGAGCCGTGGGGGTGGGATTGGCAGGAGTGGGAATGACAGGGTGGGAATTGCAGCTGGAGGGGCTGGGGGCAGCTTGGGAAGGGTTTGAGCCTGGCCTGGGCTGGGATTTGGGCAGCTGGGGCAGCTCCTGGGATGCTGTGGGGATGGGATTGGGATGTTCTCCATCACCAAAGGAGTTTGGGAAGAGCTGGCAGGGGTTTGTTCCCAAAACTGGGAATGTGTGGTTTGGGGCTGGGGTTTTCCCAGGACTCTGGCCTGGGGTCTGCAGAATTCCAGACTCCTGCATCAGCTGAGCTGGGAGGTGATGCCTTGGAGGGGCTGGAAGGGAGGGATCCAAGCTCTGGGATGCTCCTGTTTATCCTGGCAGATCCCAACCTGAACCCATCCCACCTCTGGGATCTGCCTTTGTTTGCCTTGGCAGCTCCTGTGTGAGCAGGGGCTCTTCAGGTGGGATTTGGGGAAGGAATTCCTGGCTGGGAGGGTGGGCAGGGCTGGCCCAGGGTGCCCAGAGCAGCTGTGGCTGCCCCTGGATCCCTGGAATGCCCAAGGCCAGGCTGGACAGGGCTTGGAGCAGCCTGGGACGGTGGAAGTGGCACTGGGTGGGATTTAGGGTCCCTTCCAACCCAAAGCATTCCAGGATTCTGTGATCCTGTGAGGAAAATCCTCCTGGGAGAAAGCAGCAGATCCCTTTGCCAGCAGAGTTAAATCCTGAATTCCTGAGATCCACAGAACCTCATCCAGTTCCCCTCATTGTCTCCTTGTGTCCTCCCAACCCTCTTTGTGCAGGAGCAGCTCCAGAGTTGGGAATGGTTGGGATTCCCTGTTCCCCAGATCCTCCCAGAGCTGTTAGAAATCCAAATGCACAATGAATTAGTAGGAAAATCCTACAGAATAGTGGGAAGCTGAGACTTCAGCAGAAACTCCTCGGATGTGGAGGTGGCACTGCTGGCCACCAGAGTGGGTGCAGATCCAGGAATATTCCAGGTTTAGGCCAAATTGGGCCTCATTAACAGCTTTCCCTGTCAGTCCTTACTCCCAGCTGGAATCTAGGGTTTGTTGGGATGTGAGAGCAGCAGGAATCCCGAGGAGAGGAGCCCCTGGGCCGGTCTGAGCTCATCAGCTCTGCTTCCAAAGCCACTTTGGTCCCCTTGTTTTAGTGGAGAAGAGGAACTGACCTCCAGTCACTCCACATGGATTTGGGATCTGGAATCCTCCCATCACCCCAAGCTCTGAGGTGTCCAAGCCCAAAAGGCTTTTCCAGCTTGGAGCAGCTGCCAAACCCCAAATTCCTTGAAATGTAGGACATTTTTAATGTCATTTTGTGACCAACATTCCCAAGTGGCCTTGGGCTGTGTCAGGGATGGGACAGCAGAGGGACATCCATGAATCCTCAGCGTGGAGCCCTCCTGGAGAGTGGGAATGGCTCGGCTTGGGGAAGGAGGAGTTGGTTTGTTTTGGTGGTGTGGGAATGTCACCAAAGTGTCCTGGAACCAAATTCCAGTGGCAAAGGGGAGGTCCCCTCCTGGTTTCTCTTCCCTGGAAGTTCAGAGCAGCTGTTCCAGGGAGGGGGAGCTGGGATCAGGAGCCAGGGATGCTCCAGGTGCCGCTGGGAGGTGATTTGGGATGAGGCCCAGGAATGGTCTGCTCCCAGCAGATCCTGCTGCTGGATTTCCTCCCTCAGTTGCCAGGGATCTGCTCATCCAGTGGGAACATGGGAACATTCCAGCTGCTCTTGAGCTCCTCACCCTCTCCCTTCTCTTCCAGAGGAGACGACGTTCGAGGCTGGAGTCAAAGTGCAGATCCACAGCCAGTCCGAGCCTCCCTTTGTCCAGGAGCTGGGATTTGGGGTGGCCCCCGGATTCCAGACCTTTGTGGCCACCCAGGAGCAAAGGGTAAGTCCCAAATTCCTGTTCCACCCCAGGATCCCTGTGGGGCTTCCTGGGAGAGGTTCCTTCTCCGTGAGTGGTGGCCCTTGGGATGCAGCTCCATCATTAACAGGTTTTTGATGCCTTCCTTCAAATTCCTTGGGATGAGGTCAGCTTTTCCAGGTTATCTCCCATGCATTCCCACAGTCCTGCATTCCCACAGTCCTGCATTCCCACTGTAATTCCATCTCCAGGAGGGATTTCATCCCTGGTTACTTCCATGGCTGGAATTGAACCATGACAGCTCCGAGTGGTGGGTCCTGTCCAACCCACTGGGGTTTTCCCAGAAAAAAATGCATTCCAAGGATATAAAAGAGGCAGGCAGACAGAGCTTCCTGATGGAGAACAGCAGGAATCTTTCAGGTGACACCAAAATATCCACGTGATTTATGGCAAACTCTGCTGGGATACCTGGGAATCATCAACTTCCATGAATCCCAGCAGGGATACATCCACATGGATGGAGGGATGGATGGATGGATGGATGGATGGATGGGGGATGGATGGATGGATGGGGGATGGATGGGGGATGGATGGGGGATGGATGGATGGATGGATGGATGGATGGATGGATGGATGGATGGATGGATGGATGGATGAGGGATGGATGGATGGATGGGGGATGGACAGGGATGGATGGCTTGGGGGTTGACCCCAGATCCTCCTCAGGCACATGGAAAAAATCCAATGGAATAGTTCTTTCCCCCAGCTGGACTGGGATGGGCAGGAATGGAAAAAAAGTGGAAAACTGGATAGGGCTGGTTAGGGCTGGATGGATGATGGATGGATGGATGGATGGATGGATGGATGGATGGATGGATGGATGGACAGGGATGGGAAGGGATGGACAGGGCATCATGTGGTGCCTGATGCTCAAAGATTTTGGGAGCAGCTCCTCAGATCCACCTGGCAGCTCCAGCAGTGATTGAAAAGATTTGTCTTCCTTAAAAATCCCACCCTGGACAAGATTTGGGAGCAGGGCTGGGAGCTGGAGCCTGCAGAGAGGATCTCAAGGACTTTGGGTTAAATTGGTGCAAATTCCAGGGCTTTGCTGCAGCTGCTGGAATCCTTCCCCAGCCCATTGCCAGCACTGCCTATTCCAATATTTCTGTTGAAAAATGAGAATTCCAACCAGGAATTCATCATCCAGATGAGAGAGAGGGGGAAACCCCTCCCCAAATCCCCCCTTCCACATGGGAGATATGAGGACAGGAGAACAGATTTAGGGACTCTCAGCTCCAGGGTGTCCCTTTTTCCAGAGGCTTTGCCAGAGTTTTGCTGCTGGGAGAGGGAAGGGCTCATTCCTGGCATTTTCTGACTGGATTAAAATCATGTAAGGGCTCCAAAGCCTTTTCCTGGGAGAGATGGAAGGATCTCCAGTATTCAGCTCCCACCCTAATCCTTCTTCCCAGAGAGTAATGTTTAACCTAATTACAGCCATTAATAGCTTCCTCTAATTAATTATCCCTCAGGGACCTTCTGGGCTTCCCCCACCTTCCCAATGTGCAGCTTTTATCCCAATCCCTGATTTAGTCTGGGTTTTTCCAACTAAATCTCTCTGCCTGTGCTGCTCCTTTAATAAACCAGAGCCAAAGGTGGAGCAGCTCCAGGAAAATCCCCCAGGGACTGAGCCCAGGCAGTTTTTGGGGTCCTGAACCCGGATTTTTGCATCCTGGGACATAAAAGAAATGATCCTGCAGCTGGGAAAAAAAAAAAAAGGAATAAAGTGGAGCTGGTTTCCCACCTTCCAGCTCTGAGCAGCCTCAGGGAGTTAAAAGCTTTTTTCTGGGGTTAAAAAGTGTGGAATGGGGAAGATTTGGGATGGTGGGAGCTGTGGATCCTCTGTGGGACAGAATTTGGGGTGTGGGGGGTTCATTCCTGGCTCTGGAATCATTTCCTGTGGCCCTGCTCAAATCCCTCCCTCCTTTCCCCATCCCACTGTGGAAATCAGAGCATTCCCTGGGCTTTGCTCCCTGATTTTCTGCCTTCCCAGGGCTGCAGCTGCTCGGCACCTGTGAGGATTCACATCTTTGGGACCAGGGGATAAATCCTGGCTTTCCACCCAGAGCTTCCCAAAATCCCTGTCCAGAGCCAGCTCTGCCTCCATGCTTGGGGTCTCGTTAAATCTCCCTTCACCAAGAGCTCTCAGGCTGGAAAAATGGGAATGAAATCAGCTTTGCTCCTCCTGCTGCAGTGGCCCCTGCAAGGAGACACTTTTGGGATGCATTTCCCACTTTGGGAGTTAATGCAGGAGTGACCTCGGGAGCGTCCTGGGAGGGACCTGGCAGTGCCAGGATGGGAGATGCTGAGTCAGCAACAAAAACTCCACAGAAAGCAATTCCAGCAGGAGGATTGTCCATGAAATGTGGTGGGTGGGTTAAAGAGGCAGGCTGCTTCCAAGGGAGAGGTTTCCTGGTTGGGAAAAAAAGAAGTGGGATTGTTCATCCTGGAGAAGGCACCAGGGGGACTGAACTGTGACCTGCCAGGACCTGAGAGGCTCCAGGAGAAATGGAGAGGGACAAGGGCTGGAGGGACAGGACACAGGGAATGGCTCCCAGTGCCCAGGGCAGGGAGATTGGGCAGGAATTGTTCCCTGGGAGGGTGGGCAGGGCTGGCCCAGGGTGCCCAGAGCAGCTGTGGCTGCCCCTGGATCCCTGGCAGTGCCCAAGGCCAGGCTGGACAGGGCTTGGAGCAGCCTGGGACAGTGGGAGGTGTCCCTGGGGTTGGAATTGGACAAGCTTTAATGTCCCTCCCAACACAAACCATCCCATAATTCCATGGATTCACGTTTCCTAACCCTTGCTCTGAGCACTTTCTCCCACCAATGGTCTGACCCCTCCTGGAAAAAGGATTTCTTTGTTCCCCTCAATCCCAAAAACTCTCTCTTAGTGGATTCCCTCCAATTTATCCTTAAATTTTGAATTAACTCATCAAGGAAACCCCATAGAACCAATCCCACAGATCCTTCATGGCACAGGAGCATTTGGAAGCAGGAGAGGGAAGAAAACTTTGAATTTGTAGGGCAGGAGAAGGGTTTTGGTTGGAAAACAGGGTTAGAAGGGAATTGGGAATGGATGCAAAGGAAAATGGGTTTGGAGGGAAGGGATGGAGATGAGGCAGAGCCCAAAAGAGGCAGAGATTGGGAAGGGAGCTCAGGAAGAGCCACTGGATCCAAGGATGAGGGAATGGTTTGTGTTTCCTGCTCCCCCTGTACCCTGTGGAAAAGGGCATTTTATAAAAAGGTGGAAAAGTGAGGACGGGAAAACCTCAGAGTCCAATTCCCCCCACCCCCTCAACTGGGCACTTCTGCCAGAGTTTGGGAATTGAGTCCAAGAAATCCAGCCAGAATTTCCTGGGAGAATGAGGGGGAATGGCCTGGCTCCCTCTGGGTGTGCCAGGGAACAAGGAGAGGCAGAGTTTCTGGGAGTCCCCATCCCTGAGGGATTTCATCCACGTGGATGGGACACCTGGGGACATGGGGCAGTGGTGGCCTGCAGGGAACAGCTGGACTCAATCTCAGAGGGCTTTTCCTGCCTTTATAATTCCATAATTCCATGTTATTGGGAACCTGAGGCTGATTTGGCACCTGAGCCTCAGGCCCAGCTCATCCAGGGGGAGCAGGAGTGGGAGCAAACCTGGGATGAGCCCAGAGCTGCTGCTCTGGACTTTTCATGGATCTCCAGGAGGTTTCAGTGCTGCTGTTCCTGTTGGATTTACAAAGCAGGATCCTGGAGTTCCAAAATCCCTTTTTTTCCCCTGGACACTCATGGGCTCCTTAACACCCCCAAGTTCTGCTCCAGGGAGCTCCCAGGGGCTGGAAGGGTCAAATCCATCCCTTAAAACCAAATCCTCAGGAAGGGAGCAAATGGGAAGGAGCAGCCAGGATGGGAAAGGGGCTGGAGATGCAAACAGATAATTCCAGCACCATGAACTGGGAGCAATTCCAGCACCATGAACTGGGAGCTGGGACCAGCCAGCTGTGGCTGCTCTGGGATTTTCAGCATTTCCCGAGGGCTGGAGCTGCCTGGGATGGGAATTCCATGAAGTTGCTGCTGTTGGAGGTCTCGTTAGGGACGGAGGGTTCCAGTTCTGGTTTTGTTGGGAACCCAGCCCGGGTGGGGATGTTCAGGGAAGGGTTGGATCCTCCCTTGGGATGGCTGGAGTTTGGTGCCAGCAGCCAGGAATCGGTGCTGGATCCATGCAGAGCCAGAGGAAAAGGGGGCAGGGAAAGCTTCTTCCCCCTGGGATTGTGGGGGGTCTGTGCAGGGCCAGGGGTTGTGGGATCCCTCCCAACCCGGGATATTCCAGCATTTTATGGACCAGCCCCGACCTGTGCTGGGATCATCTCCACCACATTTCCCTGTTTGAGAAAACGAAACAGGCAGGAAGAGCAGGGATAGCACTTCCAAGGAATTTTCAGAGTGACCTCTGTGGCTGCAGGCAGATGCTGGCAGCTCCCGGGAGGCTCCGTGCCAGGAGCAGTGTGGAAAGGCAGGAACGTGGCCAGGGAAAGGCTGGGGCAGGAGCTGATCCTCCCCTGCCCCTTGGATCTCTTCCCTCCAGGTTTTCCAAGCTCATCCCTTCTTTTCCTGGCATTTGGGACAAGCGGGATCCGTCCAGCTTCCAAAGAGTCAAATCGATTGTTTCCTTCCCCTTTTAGCGCCAGCCAGCTGGGAGCTGATCCCGATAATCCTGGGGAAAGCTGGGATCAGGAGGGTTGGAGAAGCGTTTAATTCATTAATTAATTATTAACGAGTGCAAAAGGGCCAGGCCGGGAGTTTGTCACCCTCAATTAGAGGCTGGAGCTGGATTGCTCCAGGCAGGAGCAGGAGGAGGAGGAGCCCTTGGGAAGCTGCCAGGGAGCACAATTCCTGCAGGATCCGAGGGCAGGGATGTTCCTGCTGCCTTTTCCCTGCTTTTCCTGCTGCTTTAATGTCCTTTGTTCCCACTTTGGAGGGAGCAGGGGAGGATGGAGGGAGCAGCTCCACATCCCGGGGCTGATCCAGCCCTGGATCCCCCCCCACCAACCCAGAACTGGGATAATCTGGGAGAAAAGATAGGGATTCCCGCAGGAATCCCTCAGGAGGAGGAGGAGGAGGATCTGGAGGGGCTGCAGGGAGAGGGATCAACCCCAATTAAGTCTCTCCCGTTAATTCTTTCCGTGGCTGAGGGCTGGGATTGTTCATCCCGCTCCTGTTCCTGGCTCCTTGGGGTGCCTTTCCCGGCATTCCAGCAGCTCCGGTGCCACGGAGAGCAGGAATCCAAGGAATCCAGGTCTGGAATGAGTTCAGCAGTTCCAAGGGATCAAGGCTTTGGATGGAAAGGCTTTTCCTGAGGTTTCAGCCCTGCTGTGGGCAGGAAGGGATTCGTGGGAGCCCTTAGGGATGGATTCCCTCTGGATTTAACTGCAGGGATTCCTGTGCCAGGCTGGGAGCAGCAGCTGGGAGAAAACTCCACCCATTTCCAGGGAAAGTGCAGATTTTCCTGCTTGGGGCAAGTTTGGTGGAGCTTTTCCAGTTTGTAAACTGGAGTCTGCCAGGCAGAAATTCCAGCTGAGCCTTCCACAGCTGCTGCCACTCTGGAGAAGTTGTCACTGGGAATGTCACCTCTGGGACATCCATTGTCACCTCTGGGACATCCATTGTCACCTGGAGTGGCCCCGGAGGTCTCCTTAGGGACAGCTTGTCCCGAGTCAGTTATCCCAGGAATCAGTCAGGGAGGGGGCAGGGCCCTGAGGGGCTGCGGTGGCTGCTCCGAGACAGGAGGAGCTCCTGGCCCTGTCCCTGTTCCATTCCCATTCCCATTCCAGCTGACATCCCTGTCCATTCCCATTCCAGCTGACATCCCTGTCCATTCCCATTCCAGCTGACATCCCTGTCCATTCCCATTCCCGGTGACATCCCTGTCCATTCCCATTCC
>WEIU01019931.1:34484-59623 GCA_013389925.1 Aegithalos caudatus
GCCCGCCCCGGGATCCCTCAGCCGCCTCTCTCGGCTCTGTTCCTCTTTGCAGTCCCTGGGTTTCAGTGCCAGAAGGAACATCCCAGAATTCTCCATTCCCACCGCCGTAGGCTGAGAGTTTTAGGATAACAGAGATCCCAAAGGCTCCCGGATCCTTCCCCGCTCCGTCCTCCGGGGGGAGCTTGGGCTGAATCCCGAGCTCAGCCCGAGGTGAGCATCCCTGGAGAGCTCCCCATGGATCATCCCAGCCCCGCTCCTCCTGCAGTGCCTGGAGACTCCGGGAGCCGTGCCTGGGATTGGCTTCCTTCAATTCTTGTTTTTGATTTTTTGTGGGGGGGGGAATTTTTGGAATTTCCTTCTTCTCCCGTTCATGGATTCTGTGCTTTCTCCTCGTTCTCCTGACTGATATTAAAGCTGGTCTTGTGGAAATGGCCAGGCTGTGTCATTCCTCCTCATCCCCAGTGGGAGGGCAGATCCCAGGAAAATCCTCCCCAGGGCTCTTCCTCAGCCCTTATCCCTCCTTTTCCTCTCCCAGCACGTCCTCAGGCAGCTCCAGATGGGGTGGGAGTGGTGCCATGGCCCTGCTCAGCTGCATCCCTGGGATGGGGATCTCTGGGCAGTGCTGGGGTCTCTGGGATGGGGATCTCTGGGATGTTCTGGGATCTGTGAGATGTTCTGGGATCTCTGGGATATTCTGGGATCTCTGGGATATTCTGGGATCTGTGGGATGTGCTGGGATCTGTGGGATGTGCTGGGATTTCTGGGCTGTGCTGGGATGTGCTGGGATCTCTGGGATCTTGTAGAATCTCTGGGCTGTGCTGGGATCTCTGGGATCTTGTGGAATCTCTCTGCTGACAGAGGTGTTGGAAACCTCTCCGTGAGGTTTTGGGATTGTTCATCCTGGAGAGGAGATTTGGGGCGACCTTGCAGTGCCTGAAGGGAGCCTGGAAAAAACCATGGACAGGGACTGGGGACAAGGGCTGGAGGGACAGGACACAGGGAATGGCTCCCAGTGCCCAGGGCAGGGAGATTGGGCAGGAATTGTTCCCTGGGAGGGTGGGCAGGGCTGGCCCAGGGTGCCCAGAGCAGCTGTGGCTGCCCCTGGATCCCTGGCAGTGCCCAAGGCCAGGCTGGACAGGGCTTGGAGCAGCCTGGGACAGTGGGAGGTGTCCCTGCCATGGCAATGGGAATTCAATGATCTTTAGGCTACTTCCAACCCAACCCAGTCCGGGGTTCTGGGATTACAACTCTTCCTTTACTGATCCACTTTAACTGGCTCCAAAGTGTAACAAGAAAATCCATTTCCATCCAAGTGCATCCCAAAATGTGTCAGCAGTGCCTTCATCCCTGGATCCAGGCAGTGAGGGGCTGCTCTGCCACTTCTCCAGCACTTGGAGAGACCTGGGAATTTTCAGAAACCCTCAGGGAGAGATGAGAGTTTGAGGGTCCTGGAAAAGGGCCCTGATGGAGAGGGATGGGAGATTTCACTTCTGATTTCAAACCTCTTCAGGATGAAGGATTCCTTTTCCAGAAAAATATATAGAGATGATAAAGCTCAGGAAAAGGGGTGAGGATTATTGAGGGATTCAGGAGAAAAAACAACAAAAGTCCACAGCCCCAGCTCTGCTGAGTGCCCCGGGATTTTCCAGGGAAAAGGGAAGCTCCATTATTTGCCTGCTGGCTTGGAGCACATTCCAAGGAAAAGAGAAAGGAGGGGGAAAGGCACTGGCAGATCCATGCCACCCCTGCTTGGTGTTGGATGGATCTGCAGGGATGGAGCTGGGATGGAGCAGGGATGGGGCTGGGATGGAGCTGGGATGGAGCTGGGATGGAGCAAGGACTGGATCAGGGATGGAGCAGGAGCCATCCATCAGCTCCCAAAAATCCCAAAATCCTGATGGAAAAAATGAAAAAAGAACTCCCGTGGGAGATGAAAATCTCATGGACAAGGTGGGAAAATCCCGAGTGAGATTGACCAACGGGCTGAGCTGGAGCTCAGGAAATTCAACCTCAACCACAAATCCATCAAACAAAGCTGGAATTGCCATCCCAAGGGATAATCCCTTGGAGCTGCACAGGGCATGAAGCACTGGATCATCCCTGCTGGGCAGCAGAGGGCTGGGACAATGAGGAAAATCCCATGGGAATGCTCCAGGAGGAAAAGCAGGAGCAGGAGCTGCTCTGAGAAGGAATTTCTGAAGTGCAGCTGCGTTTTTGGGGAATGGAAGAGCTCAGCTTGGCATGGAGAGGGCTGGAGTCCAGGCCAGAGCACATTCCCAGGATATATGGCCCAGCAGCACATCCCTGAGCAGCTCCCACAGCTGTGTTCCCACAAGGAGCAGGAAAACACCCTGGAAATGCTCTTGGAGCCACCTCCACTTGCTCAAGGTCACCCAAGCACCTCTCCCTATTCCTCCTTCATTCCCAACATCCAGGAGGCCCCTCCATCCCATGGGATGCTCCAAGGACCTTCATCATTCCTGGGAATCACCAACTGTGAAGGACATTCCATGGTCCATTTTCCCTGCTCCTCCCCCTGAGCCTGCAGCAAGGACAGCAATTAGAGGCAATTAATGGGAATTAAATTGTCCTTGTTTTGTGTTAGTTTGGGTGGGAAGAGCCCAATCCCAACCACAATCCCAATCCCATCCAGATGGGAATTTTTGTGATGGTTTCTGAAGGTTTTGTTGCCTTCTCCACTCCAAGAGCTCAGTGATGATCCATCAGCTCATGGAATTTCTGGGATCTGCAGTTCCTGAACACGTACAGATCAACGTGCTTTGTGTCTGGCTCCAGCTTTAAGCTCCCAGAAGCTCTTCCCTCCCCTCCTCCCTGTGTTTCCCAGCATCTCCATTGTTATTCCAGGCAGGAATATCTCCCAGCCTCCTTAAAGGAATCATCTCCACACTCTGCAGGGTTCCTGCTCTTCCTGAGCACAGGAGCAGCCCTGGAGCCATGGATCAGCACAATCCAGGGTTTCATCCAGGAAAACTGTGGGGCAGGGCTGCAACAGGGAGATCAGGCTCATCCCAGCTGCATTCCTGGAAGGATCAGAATGTTTGGAACCCTCAGTGACATCCCTGGGATTTCCTTGAAGGGGGACCAGTCCCAGGTCACTGATTTGGGGAATTCCTGATCCCAACTTTGCATTTTCCCTCCCTCAGCTGCTCCACCCCCACCAAGAATTCCTTTTTCCTTAAGTTTTTGTCCCTCCTGCAGCCTGGCCCAGATTTGGGGCTCTCCAGGCTCCCTCTGTGCCTGCAACAAAACCGTGCTGCCATTCCCATCACTTGAAATAATTCCTTCATTTCTCCCTCGGGGATTCCCGAAGCCCCAGCAGCTGCTCCTGACACGGCTGTGCCTGACCAGCTGGAGCTGCTGGAATCCAGGATCCCTCCAAGGCAGCTCCAGGGGCTGCTCCAGGCTCTGAGGGGGGTCCTGCTCATCCACAGCCCTGCAGGAGGACAGGCTGCTCCCACATTCCTGATCAGCCCAGGCTGCTCCCACATTCCTGATCCATCCCGCTGCTCCTGTGCCATTCCTCCATCATCCAAGCTGCTCCAGCCAGGATGCTCCCACATTTCAGTGCATCCCAGGCTGATCCCACATTTCTCTCCCATCCAGGCTGATCCCACATTCCTGATCCTTCCAGGCTGATCCCCCATTTCTGTCCCATCCAGGCTGATCCCCCATTTCTGTCCCATCCAGGCTGATCCCCCATTTCTGTCCCATCCAGGCTGATCCCCATTTCTGTCCCATCCAGGCTGATCCCACATTTCTGTCCCATCCAGGCTGATCCCACATTTCTGTCCCATCCAGGCTGATCCCCCATTTCTGTCCCATCCAGGCTGATCCCACATTTCTGTCCCATCCAGGCTGATCCCCATTTCTGTCCCATCCAGGCTGCTGCCCTGTTTCCCCACTCCAGGCCTGTTCCATTGGGTTTTGGAGCTGCTCCCAAGGGAAGGGCAGGGCTGGCTCTGCAGGGATGAGCTGTTGGCTCCACAGCCAGGATGGAAGTGCAGCAGATCCCAGCTTTTCCTCCGTGTGCTCCATCCTCCCTTTTCCTCAGCCTGCTTGAAATTCCCTGGGTCCCCTCCAGGGTCTGTGTCCTTCCTAGGAGACTCCCAGAGCTGCTGGGAGGGACTTGGCAAAGAGCAGGAAAACCTCAGGCAAAGCAGGGACGTTTGCAGAACACANGCTCCCACATTCCTGATCAGCCCAGGCTGCTCCCACATTCCTGATCCATCCCGCTGCTCCTGTGCCATTCCTCCATCATCCAAGCTGCTCCAGCCAGGATGCTCCCACATTTCAGTGCATCCCAGGCTGATCCCACATTTCTCTCCCATCCAGGCTGATCCCACATTCCTGATCCTTCCAGGCTGATCCCCCATTTCTGTCCCATCCAGGCTGATCCCCCATTTCTGTCCCATCCAGGCTGATCCCCCATTTCTCCCCCATTTCTGTCCCATCCAGGCTGATCCCCCATTTCTGTCCCATCCAGGCTGATCCCACATTTCTGTCCCATCCAGGCTGATCCCCATTTCTGTCCCATCCAGGCTGCTGCCCTGTTTCCCCACTCCAGGCCTGTTCCATTGGGTTTTGGAGCTGCTCCCAAGGGAAGGGCAGGGCTGGCTCTGCAGTGATGAGCTGTTGGCTCCACAGCCAGGATGGAAGTGCAGCAGCTCCCAGCTTTTCCTCCGTGTGCTCCATCCTCCCTTTTCCTCAGCCTGCTTGAAATTCCCTGGGTCCCCTCCAGGGTCTGTGTCCTTCCTAGGAGACTCCCAGAGCTGCTGGGAGGGACTTGGCAAAGAGCAGGAAAACCTCAGGCAAAGCAGGGACGTTTGCAGAACACAAATTCCTTTTTTCCACCAATCTCCTGCAGGAAAATGTGACAGGAGAGGAGCAGAGTGGAGCAGGACCAGGTGGGGAGATCCCACCTTTGGCTATTCCTGGAAATATCCCAGTGACTTTTCCCAAGGGCTAGGACTGCTCAGGTGCAGGTTTGTCCTGCTTTCCCACATTCCCTGGAGGACATTGGTTATCCAGAGGCTCTCTGAGGGGATTTTGCTCCTGTGGGTAATTAATGGCTGTAATTCCTGAATTCCCAGATGGGAATTTCACCATCCAACCACAAATCCTTGCTCCAGGAGCAGGAGCACAGTGGGCTGTTTCCATGAGCAGGATCTGCAGGAATAACCCTGTCAGGGTTTGGGGCTGGCACGGGAATGTCCAGAGGAAGGGAAGCAGCCACTGGGAAAATCCAGCAGCATGATCCCATAATAAACGTGGGATGAGGGACTCTGGAGAGGAGCCCCCCAGCACAGCATTGCTCTGCTCTGACCCTGGATCCCACCTCTCCCCAATCCCTGAATCCCCAGGAACAGCTCCAAGCACTGGGATTTCAGGCACGGTTGGATTTTCCCACTTAACCCCATGGCTGAGATTCTGGGCAGCTGCTTTAATTTGGATAACCCAGAAGTGCCATTCCAACAGAAATTCTCACTGAACCAGATGGAATTCCATTTTCCATCCCCCTCCTTGGCAAGGGGCTTCCCAAGCCCCCCCAAAGCCCTTTTTCCATCAGGATTCTCTAAATGGGAGCACAGGAATTTGTCACCTTCCAGGACCTTCATGCATTCCCACCCAAATCCCGACCTCGGGGACACGAGGGGTGCCCAATTCCCATTCCCATGGCACAGCAGTGACGGGAATGTGGCAGCACCCTGGGCTGCCTTGGCTGGACAGAGCTGAGCCAGGGCTGCTCTTGGAGCAGGAAAAATCCACAAAAACCGAAGTCTGAGAGCAGCCCCAGGCTGGGATTGGAGGCAGATCGGTGGGAAGAGGATTTGGGAGAAGGGCAGAGCCTTGGGAACACCTTCAGCCACCTCCAGCAGGGATTTCTCCAGCTGCAGCCGTGGAAATCCATCCCCAAAGGGGCCGTGCCAGCCCCAGCAGCAGCTGAGGAGGGAGGGGCTGCTCCAGGGCTGTGAGGATCCAGGGGAAAGCATCCCGGTAAATTCCCTGTTTGTTGGCTGAGAACAGGATTCAGCTTTTTAATTATGGATGAGAAAATAAGGGATAATGGATGGATTTACAAGCAGCACTTTGTCATGTGGGGCACCCATGAAAAATTCAGGAGCTCGGGAAGTGCCTTTTTCCCTGCACAGAATTCCCAGCCCTCTCCTCACAGCCAGGCTGCAAAACGCCCTGCCAGGACCTGGAAAAAACATTCCAAAGACGCTCCCAGTTTGTAGCTGAACTGTACATTGAATATTCCAAATCTGTGACTGGTGCCTTGTGGGAGAGAATTCCCATGTGGGGATGGGAATGGGGCCTGGGAGGAGGGAATTGTGTGCAGGGATCCAGAGGGGAAGGGGACAGGGATCAAACACCAGGAAAGGAAACAAGGATCAGACACTGGGAAAAGGGACAGGGATCAAACACCAGGAAAGGGAACAAGGATCAGACACTGGGAAAAGGGACAGGGATCAAACACCAGGAAAAGGAACAAGGATCAGCACTGGGAAAAGGGACAGGGATCAAACACCAGGAAAGGAAACAAGGATCAGACACTGGGAAAAGGGACAGGGACCAGACTCCAGGAAGGGGACAAGGATCAGGCAGATCCCAAAGGCTGGAGAGGCAGAGAGGCACAAAAGCAGGGACTGGGAAGAGGACAGGGATCCTTCCAGTCCCCCCCCCCCCAGTGCCCAACACTCCAAACATGGAATGGGGCTCTGGGAAGAGCATCCCAGGCTCCTCAGCCTTCCCAGCTGGAAGGAGTTTTAAGATCCCTAAACAGGGATCAGCAGCACTTTGGGGCAGAGGAATCTGGCCTGGATCACACCTGTGAAAGGAGGGAATTAACCCCAAGGGATCCCCAGAATGTGAGGAGACCCTCCCCATGAAAAGGAGGGAATGAATCCCAGCAGAAAATCCTGGATCCCCAGAATGTGAGGAGATGATCCCCACATTGGAAAGCGGGAATGAATCCCAAGGGAAGAGCCTGGATGCCCAAAACGTGGGAGCTCAGCCCCTGCAGTCAGGACAGGGATGGCTCCAAGCCCCGCGGGTGACAGCGACGTCCCCAAACCCGGAGCCACCTCCTGATCCCGCACAGCCAGGCCGGGTCAGCCACGCTGGAGAATCCCGGGATTCAGGGACACAAACCCAGGGAAGAGCCCCAAAGGCAGCAGGAGCAGCTGTTGGGCACCCCCTGCATGTGGCACCCGGGCTCTGTCCCCATCCTGCGCTGGCAGAGCCGAGCCCAGCGCAGGAATTGCCGGATCCATGGACAACGAGGCTCCTGATTTGTTTTTAATGGCATTGTTTACTGGCAGGGAAATCTCCCGGAGCCAGAGCTTGTCTCTCCTAATAAAAAACAAGGAAATAACAACAGGAGCGAGGAGGGAAACATTTGGAAGCCATCAGGGTTTGATTTGATTGATCCTGGTAATAAACCAGCAATTCTTCGGCTGGAACAGAGGTTGTAGGTCCCCATCCATAATTTCAGAGGGAATGAGAGCTGTGAATGTGCAAAATCCCCCCAAACTCCAGGGTGAAAAATTCAGGAAGGGTTGTGGAAAAAACTGGGAAGAGGATTGGGGGTCCCAGTGATGGATGCTGCAGGATCCCAGTCCCAATCCCAGTCCCAATCCCAGTCCTAGTCCCAGTCCCATTCCCAGAGCCAGTGCCAGTGCCAGTTCCAATCCCAGTCCCAGTTCGGAGCTTTTGGAAATGGGACATGGGAAGAGGAAGGAGAGAGGAACAAGAGGAGAGGGAAGAGGGACAGGGAGAGAGGGGAGTGGGACACAGGGAATGGGAGGACAGACAAGGGGAGAAGGGAAGAAGGGAGGAGAGGATTCCAGGCACTCTCCCTGAGCAGCAGCATCAGGAACAGCGTGGGATGAGCCCCATTCCCATCTCCCTGCACTGCCAGAGGGATGAGGGAGAGCCTGGGAAGGAGGGGGGGCTGGCAGGGAGGGGGTGTCAAGATTCATTCTTTTTCCTGCTCTGATCTTGTTGGGAATAAATTCAAATATCCCCAAGTTCTGTGTGTTGTGTCCATGATGGGATTGGGGAGGGATCTCTCCCTCTCTTCCTCTCATCTCCTGAATCCTTCTTTTTATTATTTCCTCTCCCTGTCCTGCAGAGGGGACTGAGAGGCTCTGGTGCCATCCAAGGTGACCCCAACACATCCAAAACCCCCTGTGCCCACAGCCCAGCCTGGCCACAGCTCCATCCCTGGAGCTTCCCAAGGGTGCTCAGGGCAGGGCAGGAGGGGGAGGAGCACAGAGAAGCCCATCCCCAAAGATCCCAGAATCCCAGAACCAGGGAATCCCAGGGCAGTTTGGGTTGGAGGCAGGACAGGAGGGTGAGGAACAGAGAGAAACTCATTCCCAAAGATCCCAGAATCCCAGAATCCCAGGGCCATTTGGCTTGGAAGGGACATTTAAAGGGCACCTTCTCCAACCCCACCTCAATGAGCAACAACACAAATGAGGGACAACACAAAGAACATCCTTAAAAATCCACATTGGCTCCCCACATCCCAGGGACACATCCCAAGGACTCATTCCTAAGTCAGAGCCACCGAAGCCTGGGGGGACCACAAGCACCCAGGTGCTCCGAGGAAGGGACATTCCCAGAGTGTAAATTCCTCCAAAACCTTGGGAAAGTCCAGGTCTCCGAGCAGGTTCTGGTGGGGAGGTGTTTCCAGAGTTTTCCCACATTTCCCTTTATTCCCTTCCCTGTTTTCCTCTTGGATTCCAAGGGTTTGGCTGTAACTGTGCCCCTGCAGATTGTTCAGACCTGAGGGCTGGATTACATCCAGTGTCCCCCAAAGCAGCTCCTTTTCCCTGGATCACTCACTCCGAGCAGAACATTCCCGTTTTTCTGTGCTCTGGCTTGGAAATGTTCTTCCCTTCCATTTTGCCAAAGGATTTTGTCTAAACTCAGAGCTTTGCCCTCATCTCTGTTCCTTTCCAGCCCCAGTTTAGAACAATTCCTTTTCCAGCCCCACTTTAGAACAATTCCTTTTCCAGCCCCAGTTTAGTGCCAATTCCCTGTCCCCTCCTGCTGGAGGATGAAGGATTTTTCCCACACCAATGTTCCTCATGTCTCTCTGGACACATTAAATGTTTTCCCTTCATTCAGGACCAAAGGATGTGTTTGGAGTGGAATAAAAGGAGCTGTTTCTTCCCCCCTTCCTTGTCCTTCCAAAGCCATTCCTCAGGGAGTGGCATCAAGGCTGATTTGGGGACGTTTGGTGACAGCTCCCACCTCCCTCTCCAGCCCTTCCCCAGCCCAGGTTTTTCACTGCTTCCCTTTGTTTTCCTTGCATCCAACTTTTTGGAGGAATCAAAGGATCCCCCCTGCCTTCAAACTTTCAGGTTGTGCCTTTGTTGCACAAAGTTGATTTCTCCAAAAGTGAAAGGAGCATTTTTTTCACACACAGCCTCCAGTTTTCCAAGTTTTTCTCCACACATTCTGGGGATCCAGGAGTTTCTGGTGGCATTCATTCCCTCCTTTTTCAAGGGGAGGATCTCCTCACATTTTGGGCATCCAGGCTCTTCTTTTGGGGTTAATTCCCTCCTTTCACAGTCAAAACCCCCATTCCACAGGGACAGAGGCCAGTGGGAATTTGCTGCCAGTCCCACAGCTCTTGTGGCCTCCAAACCCAGCATTATTTAATTAAATATTGATTTTAATCGGATTTCTGGATGCAAATAAGAGCAGGAAGCTCCCATTTCTCCCTCAGGTTGGGATAACCCTGGAGAGGCTGATCTGGAGACACCTGGAATTGTCCCTTGTCCCCTCACAGGTCAGTGGGAACGAGCCCCACACACCCCTGGGGTCATTAACAGGATTGGCCCTCCCAGGCTGGATTGATTAATTAATTAATTAATTAATTAATTTTAATTAAAGGCTTTTAAAGGTTTACTGGGGTCTTGGAGGATCTGCCTTCACTCCAGGAAGGATCTGTTGGAGTGGAAAATCCAGGGTGGATTTGGTTTGTGTGCTCTGGGTCAGAGTCTGGGAATCTGGGAGCTGTTCCCCCATCCTCACCTGGAGGCCAAAATGTTCCTTCACCATAAATCCTCCTTTATCCATACAACAGAGACATCCAGGACACAGAATTTCAGCTCCTGGTGTTCCTCTCCCACTTTTCCATGACCTCCAGGGGCCCAAGCAAAGCAGGAGATCCAGTGGAAAAGCAATTCCAGCCTGGCAGAGCTCCCAGCTGTTTGTTTTCTTGGGAATTTAACAAATAAATAACAAAAAAACCCTCATTAAAGAAAAATCCATTTTTCCCATTACTGCTCACTGAGCAAACCAAAGTCAGGAGTGAAACTGGCAGGCAGCTCCTGAGGAATTGATGTGGAAATAGGGATGGAAACTGGGAATATTCCTGTGCAGCCTCCACCTGGAATGACCACAGAGCAGCTGGAACCCACCTGGGGCTGCAGGAGCTGTGGGGGTCACTGGGCACCTCTCACTCCTGTGGCTGCTCCAGGGGAGGAAATCCTGGAGATTTCCTGGGATCTGCAGCTGCTGAAGCAGGATTGGGCTCCAGGAATTCCTGCAGAGCCTCCCTGGGGAGGGAGGAGTGGCTGTGGATGCTCCCAAGGGGAAATCACCAGGACAGGGAGGGCCAGGGACCAACTTTTGGGGCTTTTGTTTTGTGCTTGCAGAGCTTCAAATCCTGGAATGGTTTGGGTCCAAATCCTGGAATGGTTTGGGTTGGGGAGGACCTCAAAGCCCACCCAGGGCCACCCCTGCCATGGCAGGGACACCTCCCACTGTCCCAGGCTGCTCCAAGCCCTGTCCAGCCTGGCCTTGGACACTGCCAGGGATCCAGGGGCAGCCACAGCTGCTCTGGGAATTCCATCCCAGCCCCTCTCCACCCCCACATGGAACAATTCCTTCCCAAAATCTCACCTAAATCCATCCAGCTGTTTCTCATGTTGCTGGATCCCAACTTTATCTGCCCTATTTTCCAGGAGCAAAACCATCCCAGAGCTCTCCCCATATGGAATGTGAATTATTGAAGCTTCTAAAGAGACAAGAAGTTTCCAAACTGGGGCAAACCCAACTGGAGCACAAAGGAGAAAATTCCAAAGGCTGCCTTGTTCATCCCTGGCTCCCAAAAATCATCTCCCACATGGAAAACCCAAGGAAAGTCTCACCAGGGAATCCAAACCCTAATTCTGACCTTTGGGATCATCATTCCCAGGGAATGGTCATGGCCACAAGGCTTGGACAACACTCCCAGGTCAGGGTGGGATTGCTGGGCTGTCTGGGCAGTGCCAGGATTTGGGAATGGTTGATCCCTGTGGATATTCCCTGATCCTGTGCTCAGCCCCACTCAGTGCAGCTCATCCCTGAGCTTTTGTGGAAAGCACAGGAAGCTTTCCCAACCTGAGGGAGAAACGGGAGCTTCCTGCTCTTATTTGCATCCAGAAATCCGATTAAAATCAATATTTAATTAAATAATGCTGGGTTTGGAGGCCACAAGAGCTGTGGGACTGGCAGCAAATTCCCACTGGCTTCTGTCCCCCTGGAATGGGGTTTTGGGTGGAAAACTCATGTCTGAGTTTTTCATGGCCAGTTTGACACCAGCCAGGCATCCTGAGGGCTCCCACGTGTTTTGGGAGGGATTTGTCCTTGGAGAAGGGCTCTCCATGGATCATCCAGGGCAGAGGAGGAGGGAGAGGGTTTTGTCTCTTATCCATGAGGGCAGGAAAGGGCTGCAAAGGCAAATGAAGGCTGGGAGCGTTGGGAAGGAGGCAGAGGCTCCCTGTGGACAGCCAGATTCCATCCCTGGGTGCAGCTGACGTCTGGAACCATCTGGGAACAAGAAACCCCCTGAGCTTCCCCAGAACTCCCGGAGCAGAGGCACAGAGTGAAATCCTGGGCCAGCTTTGGGATCCCAGCCCTGCTCCCGTGGCCAGGGAGGTCCCAAACATCCCAGAGCCAAGGTCACCTCAGGCCAGCTGATCCAGGTGCCACCAGTGCCACCAGTGCCACCGGTGCCACTGGTGACAGCTCTGCCAAGCCCAGCACCAGCTCCTCCTCCTCTCCCTCATCCCAGAGCAGCTCCTTGCCTTGGGAAGCCCCCACAGAACCCAGCAGAAATCCCCTCCTTCCCCTCCCTCTGTCCCACCTGGAACTGCTGCTCCCACCCCAGACCTGGAATTCTCTTCCAGGAGATAATTCTCTCCAAACAAGGCCAGGCCTGAAGAATTCCTGTTGGGACCTCACCGAGGGAGCCCTGGTGGGCTGGGAAGTTGGAATGTGGGGCAGTTGTTATCCAGGGATACCCAGGAATTCTGTGGGAAGCACGGGGGGGTTTGTGCCCTGCCCGTGTCCCCTCCCTCTGCGGGGTCCCCTCGGGTCACAGCAGCTGGGGACCTGCAGGGCTGAGCCTCAGGGGCTCTCCTTAATGAATATAATTAGCTTAGGATGTTAATGAGGCTCTGATGGGGGAGCCTTTGCTGGGGACTCACTTCCAAGAGCTGATGGGAAGCAGGAGGATTCCCAAAGAAAGGAGGGGATGCTCTTCCCCAAGTTAAAACCCACTCAAACCCTTCTGGAAATGCAAACCCCTGCAGTTTTTTCTGATCCCCAGCACAGTTTCCAGGGAAGCAGTAACTGGAATAAGGTGATCCACAGTTTATATTCTGCTGCTTTTCCCATAAAATGCAACTTAAATTCCATTTCTCCTGTGCTCCTGCTGAAATGAGGCCTCATCCTCAGCTCACAGCTCCCTAAAAACCTTTTCCCACTTATTTTTTACTGCCTTAAACATTTCCCTCACTTTCCCTTACGTGATGCCACTAAAAATGCTGGAGAAGCACCCTCAGGGATCATTTCCTCTGCTGAAAAATGCTGGGATGAATCCAGCAGGAGCAGCAGGAGCTCTCCTGCCCCTCAGCTCTTCGGGAACATCACCAGGGAATGGTTTGATCCCAAAGTCCCTTCAAATTTAATGGATGAGGTCTCCAGCCCTCCAGCCATGGATGGGATGGGCTGCAGCAAGCAGAGGATGGGAGACAAACTGCCCCAGGAGCCACAATTCCAGCTTTTCCTTCATGGAAACTTCCAGATTAGAAGGGGTTTTCAATATGCTTTGGAAGGGCCTTAAGGATCACCCCAAAATTTGGGATAATTCCCTCGTGGATCTCAGAGTTTGCAGGAAACCCTGAAGGATGCAATAAAGGAACAACATCTTTCCTTTTGGGTTTGTCCAAAAAAGTCTGGGAGGGGCCCAGCAGAGATGCTGGGATCCCCAGGAATGGATGGGCCTGGGTCATGTCCAGCATTCCTTGGACATGCTGCAGGAAGGAGCTTGTCTGATTTAAAGGGATTTGCCTGAGGGAGTGCAAAGGGTTGGAGGGATCCTGGGAAAGTTTTCCCAACTGATGAAAAAGGATCTAAGGAAATAAATGTTTAAACATCCCCTCCAGTGTGCCCAGATTTCATGCTGGGTCCATTCTGGATCTGTTTCCTGTTGTTTTCCATTAAAATTGCCCCTTTTTGGGACAACTGTGTCCCCTTGTCCCGCTCCGGGTGTTTCTGCCAGCCCTCTGTGCTGAATGTTCATTTCCTGATTGTTCCCTCATCCCAGGGTTTATCTTCAGGTGGGGCACAAATCCCAGAATCTCAAAATCCCAGGATGGGATGGAAGGGCCCTCAGAAGCCACTCAGTGCCACAGACAGGGACACCCTCCCCTGTCCCAGCCTGGCCTTTGGGACACCCCAGCACCAAGGATGTTCCCACCCCTTCCATCCCTGCCATGATCCCACCCTGCCCATGGCCAGCCCTGAATCCCTGCAGTGACATTTCCCAGGGATTTGCACTTAGCCCAGACGAGCACATGACAAAAATCAGGATCTATGAACATCTCCGGCCCCTAATTTAGCAATTCCATCAAAAATGTAATTAAGTTGGTCCAGCCTGATTTATTCCTAATAAGCCCGAGCTCTGTTCTGCTCCTGGTGCTCAGAGCCATCAATATTTGCCCAGGGAATTTGCTGGGATTTGAACAAAGATTCACAGGAAGCCTCACCCATTATCTAATTAATAAACAATGCTAATCCAGGAGAGGAGTCAGTGAGCAGTGCCCGGTGTTTGCAGGGAATTAATTCTGCCTCCAAGCCCTGCCTCTCCCTCCAGCTCCGTGGGAATGCTGGCAGGGATGCTCTGGCTTGGTCCCCGAGCCAAGAAGGGATGGAAAATCCTGAGAAAATGGGAAATCCTGAGGAAATAGGAAATCCTGGGAAAATGGGATCTCCTGAGAAAATGGGATCTCCTGGAAAAATGGGATATCCTGAGAAAATGGGAAATCCTGGGAAAATGGGAAATCCTGAGGTGGAGGTGACCCAGGAGGATCAGGCAGTGCCACAGGAGTGGCACAGACCCCCCCACCCCCACAATCCCAGCAGAGCCTTGGGCTGGATTCTGACCATTCCCTGGGATCCTCGTGCCAGAGGCTCCTCAGACCAATGCCTGTGTCCCCATGTCCCTGTGTCCCCATGTCCCTGTGTCCCTGTGTTCCTGTGTCCCTGTGTCCCCATGTCCCTGTGTCCCCCTGTCCCCATGTCCCTGTGTCCCTGTGTCCCTGTGTCCCTGTGTCCCCATGTCCCCGTGTCCCTGTGTCCCCATGTCCCTGTGTCCCCCTGTCCCCCTGTTCCCCTGTCCCCACAGTCCATGGTTGCCTGGGAAGAGGAGCAGAGGGAGAATGTCCCCAGCTGTCCCCTGGGGCTGTTGGTGCTTTGGGGACATCCCGAGCCACCCTCACACCTTGTCCTGCCCAGATCCTGCTCTGAGATCCCATCTCCTGCTTGGGCCAGGAGCATTCCTGCTCTTCTCCCTGCTGGATTCCAGCCCTTTCCAATCCCTGCTAATTAACATCTCCATGGATTTATTAAAGATGTGGGGACACCAAAAGCCCCGAGTGCTTTTTGGGAGAGCACCAGGAAACCAAATTCCCTATGAATCCGTGTCTGCTTTCCACCCCATATCCCACACTGGACCTTGATCCCACATCCTGCACCTCCAGGTTTTCTCCTGCACATCCAGAACTTCCAGGTCCCACCCAGAACACCCAGGTCCCTCCACAAAGGATTCTCCTCCTGCAGCAGCAGAAGCTTCCCAGCTCCTTTGGAGATCGTTTTCCCAGGAATTCAGCCCCATGGATGCCTCAAAGGCTTTTGTCCATGCAAGCCATGACTCAATAACAGATTAAATAAATAAATGTCACCGGGGTCACCCCGTGCTGAGAGAGGAGGTGACACGAGCCAGCTGCCCCCGTCACCTCTGCACAGCTCTGATCACACCTTGGAATATCTCCAGGGAAACACAGGCAGGGATGGCTGGAAATAGAAACCAAGGCAAGGGAGGGCTAAACATTAAGTTTTTGATGGGAATTTGGCATTTCAGCAGGAGGAAAACACGCACAGAAACAGCCAAGAGTCGGAATAAGAATAAGAATAAGAATAAGAATAAGAATAAGAATAAGAATAAGAATAAGAATAAGAATAAGAATAAGAATAAGAATAAGAATCCAATAACAGATCCAGGAGAAGGTCATGGTTTTTTGGAAGTTATTTCTTTTTCCAGATCAAATCCCACATTTCCTGGAGAAACCTTCCAGCTCCAGCCTGATGCTGGGCAGAGGCTCCAGACATTCCAGCCTGGATGGGAAGGAGATGCTGAGCCCAGCCTGGGGTCAGGGGTGCAGGCAACAAGGGACAGTCCCAGAGCAGCTCCAGGAGTGGGATTGTCCCACTGAGGGACCAGGGGGATCCATCCTGGACACTGAGGGACTGGAGCATGTCCAGAGAAGGGAATAGAGCTGGGACGGGGCTGGAGCCCCAGGAGAGGCTGAGGGAGCTGGGAAAGGGCTCAGCCTGGAGAAAAGGGACAGGAGAGGGAACGGCCTCAGGCTGGGCCAGGGGAGGCTCCAGGGGAGGGTGGGCAGCAGCAGGAATTTCTCCATGGAAAAGGTGGCCAGGCCTTGGCAGGGGCTGCCCAGGGAGGTTTGGAGTACCCATCCCTGGAGGTATCCAAGGAATTCCTGGATGTGGCACACAGAGCTCTGGGCTGAGGACAAGGTGGGGATTGGGCACAGGTTGGACCCAGTGATCTTGGAGGGATTTTCCAACCTCAGAGATGCTGGGATTTTGTGAGCTGATCCATAAATGGAGCAAAATTCGCACATTTAGAGGATCTGCCCCAAAACTTCCCCACAGCTGCTCCACAGCCCCTTCCTCACCCCCTGGAGCCAGTGCTGGAGGATCTGAACCCTGTATCGTGCCCCTGTTCCCTATTCCCCATTCCCCCTTCCCCATTCTCCCTTCCCCGTTCCCCATTCCTGTTCCCTGTTTCCCATCCCCTGTTCCCCATTCCCNCCATTCCCCATTCCCATTCCCCATTCCCCATTCCCTATTCCCCATTCCCATTCCCCCTTCCCCATTCCCTGTTCCCATTCCCCATTCCTCACTCCCCATTCCCTGTTTCCCATTCCCATTCCCTGTTCCCCATTCCCCATTCCCTGCTCCCATTCCCCATTCCCCATTCCCCATTCCCTGTTCCCATTCCCCATTCCCTGTTCCCATTCCCCATTCCCATTCCCCATTCCCCATTCCCTATTCCCCATTCCCATTCCCCCTTCCCCATTCCCTGTTCCCATTCCCCATTCCTCACTCCCCATTCCCTGTTTCCCATTCCCATTCCCTGTTCCCCATTCCCCATTCCCTGCTCCCATTCCCCATTCCCCATTCCCCATTCCCTGTTCCCATTCCCCATTCCCTGTTCCCATTCCCCATTCCCATTCCCCATTCCCCATTCCCTATTCCCCATTCCCATTCCCCCTTCCCCATTCCCTGTTCCCATTCCCCATTCCTCACTCCCCATTCCCTGTTTCCCATTCCCATTCCCTGTTCCCCATTCCCCATTCCCTGCTCCCATTCCCCATTCCCCATTCCCCATTCCCTGTTCCCATTCCCCATTCCCTGTTCCCATTCCCCATTCCCATTCCCCATTCCCCATTCCCTATTCCCCATTCCCCTTCCCCCTTCCCCATTCCCTGTTCCCATTCCCCATTCCTCACTCCCCATTCCCTGTTTCCCATTCCCATTCCCTGTTCCCCATTCCCCATTCCCTGTTCCCATTCCCCATTCCCTGTTCCCTGTCCGTTTGCTCTGTTCCCTGCTCTCCCCCTCCCATCCCTCCCCACTCCAATGAATTTAAAGGAGCATTTATATCCCAAAGTCCATGTTTACAATTTCTAATGGAGTTCCAATTATGGGCTGGGAAAGCAGCTGGAATTGAGCCTGTCTCCATAATTTATGGGCAGTGCAATCCCAACCCAACGGATCTCTCTCGGGAGGAGCAGGAACATTTGTCTCTGGAGCTCCAGCAGCAATTCCTCATGCTAATAGAGTCTGTGATCCAAGGGAAATAATCCTGCCCAGGGACAGCAGCATCCCAAGGGATCCAAAGGGCTGCAGCAGAAGGCAACAGGCTACAAAACCTCTGGGATATGCCAGGATTGGAGTGGGAGAACGAGCAGGGACATCCACATCCCACCAGGAGAATGGGGGAAATCCCTGTCCTTCCCATGTTGACAGATCCAGCCATGGAATATCTGAATTTAGGGATTAGTTCATGTCCCTGTGACATCCCAGTTTTCTCCTGGCTGTTTTTCCAAGAGGATCCAGCCCAGCAGGGACTCGGACATGGGCCCTGGTGGCTTTTAGGACACCTGAAATTCAGATCTTCCCTGGCTGCCTTTTCCAGGCTGGATGAGCCCAGGTCTCCCAACTCCTCCTGCAGAGTCCCAGGAGAGGAATTTCAAAGCCAGTAGACCTCGGGAGCATTTTGGGAGGAGAAACCTTGTCCTGATGTGTCCCTGCACAAACCAATCCGTGGCAATTCCTCTGGGCATTCCCAGGTTGAAGGGACAGTGAATCATCCCAGAATTCTGGAATGGTTGGGAAGGGACCTTAAAGCCCATCCAGTGCCCATCCTTGCACTGCCCCAGGCTGCTCCAAGATCCCTGAACAATTCCAGGGATCCAGGGGCAGCCACTGGATGCTGCTCTGGGCACCTGTGCCAGGGCCTGCCCACCCTCCCAGCCAGGATTTACCTCCCAATATCCCATCTAAACCCACAGTCTCTCAATTTGAAGGATATAATTTATATTAAAAAGGCATTTTTGGCTCAATAGGGCCCACGAGGAGCAAGATTCCCAAATAAACCCTTCCCACTCTCCTCCAATCTCTGCCCCCTGGGCTCTGCCAGGCTGTGGAAGAGCAGCAGAGCTGGGACATCATCTCCATCTCCATCTTGATGACCTTGATTTTGCATGACAAGCTGCATATTAATTAATTAAAGAACAAGCCCAGCATTCCCTGGAAAGGGCCATTCTTTTAATCCTGACAGGTAATTACAGCAGCAGGAATGATAAATCTTCCCAGGCACTGTTTGTCTTCAGGAGAGGCTCCAATTATGGAGGTTTTAAGGCTGGAGGGAGCTGGGGATGTGTCAGGGGATGAAGGAAGGCTCAGGACCACCTGGAGAGCAACTCCCTGACCCAGCCCCCTCGCTGCCTTTCTTCCCAGGAATGCTCTGCTGAAGGAAGCAGGAGGGAGGGGAACAGGTGAATGAAATCCACTGGAGAAATTCCTAACAGCAGGATCAACCTCTGGAAGTCATTGCCATGTCACCTGGCAGGGTCTGAGGAGGGATCTCCTTTTATGGGGATAATGGGAAAATCTGTATTTATAGGGAAGGGGGAAGAGAAAACTGAGATACTCTGTGAGGAGTGGAAATCACAGCCTGGTTTCTCATGCACTGCTGTGCCCTTAAAATATCCCACAGGAATTCCAGCTCCTCCTGGTGTCCTCCAGAGGGAGAGGAAACCTCCAGCTCAAACTGGAGCTCCAAACTCGCTCAAGCCACCACCACAGTCTTGGGCAAGGCAGGAATTTGGGGCTCTCTGTATCCAGCCAAGGACCTCCAGAAAGCTGCAGGATCTCCACCAGCCCATCAGGATCTGCAGGATCTCCACCAGCCCATCAGGATCTTCAGGATCTCCATCAGTCCATAGGGATCTGTAGGATCTCCACCAGCCCATCAGGATCTGCAGGATCTCCATCAGTCCATAGGGATCTGCAGGATCTCCACCAGCCCATCAGGATCTGCAGGATCTCCACCAGCCCATTGCAATCTGCAGGATCTCCATCAGTCCACAGGGATCTGTAGGATCTCCACCAGCCCATTGCAATCTGCAGGATCTCCACCAGCCCATTGCAATCTGCAGGATCTCCATCAGTCCATTGGGATCTGCAGGATCTCCACCAGCCCATAGGGATCTGCAGGATCTCCACCAGCCCATAGGGATCTGCAGGATCTCCACCAGCCATGGATGCTCCAACTTCGGCCAGACAGGAGGAGGAGGGAGGAAAACCAGGAAGAGAGGAAGCAGAGGAGATGGGAGAGGGAGGAGAGCTCTGCTGGAGGGACAGAGGGACACGGGGCCACCTGAGGCTCCTGTGTGACTCCATGGCTGGGAAAGCCACCAAGAAGTGGCTGTCCCTTAGGGACGTGATGTCCCCACAATCATCTGCAGAGCAAATCCCAGCAGCGTGTCCAGGGAAGGATGGATTGAGGTCCAGGGGCATCCTGGAGGAAGATCAGGCCTGTCCCTGAGGACAACCACACCAGGCAGACACAGCCCAAGGAATTGCAGCCTCCTGGTCCCCACCTTTCTCCTCATCCAGGGAAGTTCAACCTCGAGACCTTCCCAGCACCATTCCTGTAAATCCTGTGGGAAAGGAGCAGCTCCCAAAGCCTCCGGGCTCCACAGGAAATCCCATCTCTTCCTTCAGATGGATTGAACCTCTCCCTGTGGGAATCACCTCCACTCTCCCCCCATTCCCTCCCAGTCACTGCTCCCCCCTTGCTCCTTATCCCATTGGATGTTCAGCTCTTCCAGGGATGCACCCACTGGAATAAGAACACCTCCTAGTCTTCTTTTTAAGGAGCTCAAAGTCTTTTTTCCCCCATCAGATCCCTTCTCCTTCCCCCCATCCCTAAAAATAGAAAAGAAAGAGATTTACTCTCCTTCTCCCCAAACCCTGATCCTTACAAAGTTGTTTTTTTCCTCCTCACCTGCACGAAAATTGCTCCCACAGGTGTTTGAGGGCTCGGAAAAGCAACAACTTTATCATTTAAGCATTGAAGGACTTAAAATCCCTCAATTATCCCCAATTCTGAGTGGATTGAAGAAGCTGAGGAGCAGCAGCTCCATAATAATCAACGCAAAAGCAGCTTCCAAGTGTCTCTTTTATGTGGTTTTGTCCATGATTGTGGCAGGGAGATAAATTCCAAAATTTATTCCCTCTAATCCAGGCAGGCAGCAATTGATGGGTTTTTAGGAGGGTGAAAATGGCCGTGGGATGTTCCAATGCTTATGGGCCACTAAATTTGATTTATAGGGAATTATCAGCACTGCCATTGGGAAGGGTCCAGGGAGCTTAATATGATTTGCATTGATGAGATTAATATCAATTAACAGCTGCCAGGTTTGTGGAGCGCAGCTGAGGCCTCATTCCCAATGGCTCCAGCCCCTCATTCCCAATGGCTCCAGCCCCTCATTCCCANTCCAGGGAGCTTAATATGATTTGCATTGATGAGATTAATATCAATTAACAGCTGCCAGGTTTGTGGAGCGCAGCTGAGGCCTCATTCCCAAATGGCTCCAGCCCCTCATTCCCTCCAGCTCCAGCCCCTCATTCCCAGTGGCTCCAGCTCCTGATTCCCAGTGGCTCCAGCCCCTCATTCCCAATGGCTCCAGCCCCTCATTCCCAGTGGCTCCAGCCCCTCATTCCCAGTGGCTCCAGCCCCTCATTCCCAGTGGCTCCAGCCCCTCATTCCCAAAGGCTCCAGCCCCTCATTCCCACCAGCTCCACCCCTGGCAGTTGAAGGGGACTTTGCTCTGCAGATTTCTGACCTCAAACCCCCAAATCCCGAGGGGTTTGTTTGTTTTGTTTTTGTTTTTTTTCCCGTCCCAGCCTCAGAAATGCCAGCTCTGCTCGTGCTCCCCTCCTTTTCGGGGATGTAATTCCAGGGAAGGGCCCAGGATGGACACGGATTCCATGGGCTGAGGCAGGGATGTCTGCTCTGCTCCGAGCCCGGAGGAAGGGGCAGAAGGGACTTTGTAGCCGGGGATCCTGGTGGGATTCCAGTGCCCTCTTGTGCCCAAATTTACGGAGGGGCTGAGCCCGGAACGCGTCTCCTCGGTGGTTTTGGGAAAAGGGAAGAAACTTTTCCATTGGGACCAACCTTTAAACACCATGAGCTCTGGGAAGGAAAGGCGGACTTGGGGTGACTCCCAGTGACAATCGGGGTGTGGGAGGAAGCAGCAGGGCTGGAATTGGTGCCAGGGATGTGCCAGGAGACCCAGCTCCCCCGGCAGGGTGGGGCATTAGCAGGTGATTGAAGGCGCTGCTGCTGCTGCTGCTTTTCCCTTCAAAACCTCTTGGCTCAGCTGGAAAATCCATCCCAGTTCTGTTCCAGGGTACCAAACGTCACCCACCCTCCAAGCCCTGCCTTTGTCCCCTGGGACAAAGGGGACAAAGGGGATGGAGGGGACAGGGAGGGGCTGTCCCCACTCCCCAGACAACACAGCCCATCCCGAGCCCAGGATACATGGATGGAGTCTGGGAGGCTCCAGAGCCAGCCCGGGGGCTTCCAGTGCCCAGGGACAGCCCTGTGGGGAAAAGACAAACTCAGAGGGATTCAGGAGATGGATTCCCAACACCCCTTTGACTCTCCCTGACAGGAAAACCTTCCCTGCCCAGTGGAATGGTTTAAACCCTGAGTTACCAGGGTGGTAACTCAAAGTATTATCGTGTGCCTTGTGTGAGAACTGCGTCCCAGCTCGGACCAGCTGCAGCTGGGATAGACTGGGATAGGCAAGGGCTCGTGGTTGGATGGGGATTGTGCAACAGCCAGGCTGGGGATGGATGAGAAGCAAGGAATTTCCTTCCCAAATGAGGAGCACACCTGCCCAGGTGAGGGGAGTGACGTGCTCTGAGCTTGGAATGTGCTCCACACCAGAGGGAGAATGGAATGGTTTGGGCTGGGAGAGCTTGAAACTCCCCCAGTGCCACCCATTCCCACCCCTGCCATGGCAGGGACACCTCCCACTGTCCCAGGCTGCTCCAAGCCCTGCCCAGCCTGGCCTTGGGCACTGCCAGGGATCCAGGGCAGCCACAGCTGCTCTGGGAATTCCATCCCAACCCCTCCCCACCCTCCCAGGGAACAATTCCTGCCCAATCCCCCATCCAGCCCTGCTCTCTGGCAGTGGGAGCCATTCCCTGTGTCCTGTCCCCCCATCCCAAAGCCCCTCTCCAGGTTTCAGCTCAAGCTGTGGACGTCTGAAATGTCAATGGGCACCACAAAGCCACTTGTCCCACTGGGAGGGGACACTGTCCCTGGAGATGTCACCCCTCCAGAAGGGAAAACCAGGGCTCCATGGATTCATGGAGCTGTCCTGGAAGCAATGAGGTGATGGATGGCCAAGATCTCAGTATGGAATGTCCCTCCCACACAAACTTCTCCACTGGTCAGCACCCAGAGCCACCCCCAGCCCATTATCCCCCAAAACCTACTCCTAATGCTTTCCTGGGAGCCATTGGATCCTGGGAAGGGGCTCAACTCGTGGGGAGACATCCAAGGCTTGCACCCCTCCAGCTGCTCCAAGAAATAAAGCCTGACACGGGATCTGCAGAGCCCAGGCTGTGTCCCTCAATGTTCCCTCTGGAGCACAGCTTTGTTTGGAATCTCTGCAGCTGCCCCAGCCCAGGCAGGATCAGGGCATCATCAAACATGATCCTGCTGCTTCCCTCCTCCCCATCTGGGACAGTTTTCCAGCCCTAGGAGTGTTTTGGTGGAATACCCCCCTACCATCCCCAAGGCCACGGACACAGATTTGGAATGACCTGAAAAAGGGAGATTTAAATGAAAAATATGCACAGGATGCTCCTGGTTTTCCATCCAGAGGGGAAGATTCCCTGGCCCCTGCAGACAGCCAGGAACAAGCACCTTCCAGGGAAACACTGAACCTCACCTACATTAATTAACAGGGTCTGGTTAATTGGATATCAGCCTAATGATAGAGAAGAAGGCAGAGTAATCACCTTTAACCACCACAGAAATGATCCTTTAATCAGCATCCTCTGGGTTTATCTTGAGCTGGCAGCTGCTGGATGCTGGGAAAGTTCCTCATTTCCAGAGGAATTCCAGGAAAGCTGTTCATTACTGGGGTCTCCATGTCTTGGAAAATGTCCCAGGAGGAGGAGACTGAAACCAGCACCTGAGTAAGGGGAGAGGATGGAGCCTGGTGTTCCTGGGAGCTCCAGAGGCTGCAGGGAGGGAAAACAGGACAGAGACTTCCATGACCCCTGGAAGTGGAGTGGAGCAAGGAGTGCTGAGGACTGGGAATACTCCCAGGGGTGTTTTCCTGTTGGGAAAATGGAGCTGTGGTTCTTTGGGGACCTTTGCCCTGGGCAGGGGAATCTCCTGCTGGCAGCAGCACTTTGGAATGGAGCCGTTCCCACTCCAGCACGGGCAGGAAAATCGAGGAGAGAGGGGAAAAAAGCAACTTCCTGGAGGTGACTGAGCCATGCAGGGATGGGAGGAGGACCCGATGTCCTGGGGGTGTCCCCAAGCCCTGGGACTTTCCATGGGCTCAGGTAAAACAACAGGAACATCAACAGAGCTGGAAAAGCAATAAAGCCCTAATCCTCACAATCCCTGTCTGATTTCCCTGGATTTCCCTTCTGCATCCCAGAAGGATGGCTGGGACCTGCCTGGAGAGAGAGAAATCAGGATCAGCTCAAGCCTTGTCCTTGCCCACCTGGTTTCCAGTTTATTTTGCTTTCAAAGTGTTGCTTACATTTCAGTAAAAGCAAAAAACCCATGAGGAGAGGCTTCTCCAGCTTAGATTTTTTTTCCATACCTAGGGGTGGGAAAAGGAGCTCTGGATCCCAGAAAATGGTTTTCCTATGGGAAAGGGAAGCAGTGCCCAGCACAGCCATCTCTGAAGGAAGCAGGAAAATCATCTCAGGGACTGAAGAGCAGAGCCCTGCAGGGAATGCACCACTGTCCTCACTGCTGTCCCACACAGCCACCAGGAATGGGACTGGGACAAATCCCACTGAGGGCTTGAGCCCTGTAAGGGAGAAAGGAGCATTTTCCAACCTTTAATGCACGGAGTTCTGCTCAGGGGAAGGTTTTCAGGGACACCCATGAGGTGAGGAGGCTCAGCTGTCCCCTGCAGCTGGGCTTTGTACTGGGATGTTGTGGTGAAGCCACAGCAGGGGAACGTCGCTGTCACTTTTCCTGCCCATCCTGAAGCCTTCACTGGACAGACGGGGACTAGGCAGGACACAGACTGCTCCCAAATCCTGGAAACCTCCCCAAAACCATGGGGAAACTTGCTGGGATGAGAGACAGCAACTACACCTGCAGTGAGGGTGTGATGCCAGCCTGGGGATGGACTCAGCAGGTGAGGAATTCCCGGGCCCTGAGCATCTCTGAGTGTCCTGCGGCAGCAGCCAGAAATTCCAGCCTTTCCCGGGATTTCCCTGGGGGTTACCAGCGGCTCAGATGGCCCCGGGACAGGGACCGTGGACAGGGTTTCATTGCGTTCATTGAGGGCTCAGCCCTTCCCAAGGGTTTGGTGATGGTTCGAGGCCGCTGTGGGAGCGGCTGCAGAGCAGGAGGGTTGGGAAGCACAGCCCCAAAGCCTCATTCCATGCAGGCCCGGGGCGTCCCGGCCAGGACTGAGGAACTGAACGGGAATTTGGGAATTTCGGGGCTTCTGCTCCGTGCCGACCTCGGAGTGCGGCCCTGCAGCGCCCCCTGGCGGCCGCGCTGCGGAACAGCCGCGACCCCCGGGACAGCCGGGACAACGGGAGACCGGGACAGGCGGGACAGCGGGACCAACAGGGTCACCCGGACCAACGGGACAGCCGGGACAACGGGACCAACGGGACAGCCGGGACAACGGGAGACCGGGACAGGCGGGACAACGGGAGACCGGGACAGGCGGGACAAC
>WEIU01019931.1:88104-118937 GCA_013389925.1 Aegithalos caudatus
GAAATGAGGAGCTCCAGGGTAGAGGAAAGATCAGAAAGCTTTATTTACAATTCATCCAGCTCTTTTCTAACATGCTGTGCTAAAAAGGCACATTATTGGTGCGTGGGATTGACAGCTTTCTTCATTGGTTAGGTAATAGAAACAATACCTGGGAGAGGGATTGTTATGAAAACGTAGAGAAGTTATATGGTTAAGAGAAGGATTATTGGCATGAATTGTCCTTGAGTGGAAATTCTCTCAGGAATTCTTTCCCTTGGGAAAGAGAATCAGCCACCAAAATTTCAGCAGGCTGAAAACCACCCAGACTCAGGAAATCCCAGCCCCACAGGGCAGAGCCCCCTTTTTTGAGGTGATTTTGGTGCCTTTCTTCCACCAGGGGTGGATTTGGTGCCCATCAAGCCCATTCCCAACGTGGTGACCCTGCAGGAGGACATCACCACCGACAAGTGCCGCCAGGTACTGCCCCAGCTGCCGCCGCTGCCCTGGGCTCTGCAGGTCCCCTCTGGTGCCAGGGGGCACAGGGGGACACAGGGCAGGGACAGACGGGTGTCCCTGTCCCGCAGGCCCTGCGCAAGGAGCTGCAGACGTGGAAGGTGGACGTGGTGCTGAACGATGGAGCGCCCAACGTGGGAGCCAGCTGGGTGCACGACGCCTACTCCCAGGGTGGGGACACTGAGGGGACAGGAGGGACACTGGGGGGACAGGAGGGACACTGGGGGGACAGGAGGGACACTGGGGGGACAGGAGGGACACTGGGGGGACACAGGGGCTCAGTTCTGCAAAGAGCTTGTCCTGCAGTGTAGTGGCTGACACTGCTGCCTTGCAAGCTGTCATCTTGGGTTCCATTCTCTCTGCAGTCACGTTAGTTGAGCTAGAAAGACAGCCAGAACGCACAGCTGGACAAGTTGTTTGGGGGAAAAGCGGATTTTTCCTGGGAGGAATCTTGTTTTTTCTGGGAATGGGAAACACTGGGTGAGGCAAAGCCAAGGCAGACCCTGTGGCAGACACTCCTCCAGAGATCCTGCCCATTAACATTGCACTAATGACAGATTTTTTTCCTGGGAGGAATCTTGCTAAGCACTCTCCCTTGGGAACACTCAGTGAGCAGGCTAAAATTTCTGAGATTCAGAAAAATCAGACCCACAGGGCATCTCACTGCTCTTAGACAATTCCAGCCTGGTTTGGGTTGGGAGGGACCTTAAAGCCCATGGGCAGGGACACCTCCCACTGTCCCAGGCTGCTCCAAACCCCATCCAGCCTGGCCCTGGGGATGGGGCAGCCACAGCTTCTCTGGGAAAGCCATCCCAGCCCTCTCCACCCTCCCAGGGCAGTGTCATTCCCTCACTGCCTCTTCTCTCCCCCTGCAGCTAACCTGACCCTCATGGCCCTGAAGCTGGCCTGTGAATTCCTGTGCAAGGGAGGCTGGTTCATCACCAAGGTGTTCCGTTCCCGGGATTACCAGCCCCTCCTCTGGATCTTCCAGCAGTTCTTCCAGAAGGTCCAGGCCACCAAGCCCCAGGCCTCCCGCAACGAATCCGCTGAGATCTTTGTGGTGTGCCAGGGTGAGCACCTGGGGGGACCTGGAGAAAAACCTGCTGGTGGCTCTGATCCCTGCAGCCCAGCAGGAATGGTTCTCATTCCTCCATCCCAGGAGAAAAGGTTTTGATTCCTTCATCCTGGAGGGAATGGTTCTGATCCCTCCATTCTGGTTGGTTCTGATCCCTCCATCCCAGAGGAATGGCTCTGATGGTTCTGATCCCTCCATTCTGGTTGGTTCTGATCCCTCCATCCCAGAGGAATGGCTCTGATGGCTCTGATCCCTCCTTCCCAGGTTATCAGGCTCCAGACAAAATCGACAGCAAGTTTTTTGACCCCAAATACGCCTTCAAGGATGTGGAGGTTCCCACCAAGTCTGTCAGTGAGCTGGTCAGCAAAAAGAAGCCCAAGGTACCAGCAAGGACAGGCACAAATAATACTGGGCTTGAAGAGGTTGCAGTGATTAAAGTTGTTCAGAGAATGAAAGGCTTTGGGGTGGGAGGTGTTGGAAGGGCCAGTTTGGGGGAGGTTTGGAGCCCTGAAGTTGCTGCGGCGCTGAAGTGGGGGTTGTGAGGCTGGGTCAGTTAAACCCTGCAGGTTTGTGTTTCCCTGAGGTGGCTTTAGGACAGTAAATCTGTGTTAGGTGGTCTTAGCTGAGTCATTGTCAGCTTTTGTCTGAGCTGGGGCTGGGAGCTGGGGCTGGTGACTTGTCCTAGCTCAGGCTGAGGTTGGAAACGATTTCTCAAGTACAGCCCACAGACACGTTTATGTGGCCACTGCAGCAGGACACGGGTTAGGTGACCCCATCCGCCCTTCAGGGCTGGTGGTGCCTGCCTGTCTGTGCCCTGCCCTGGCTGCCACAGCCCCTTTTCCCCCCAGGCCGAGGGCTACGCTGAGGGTGACACCACCCTGTACCACCGCTTCACCCTCATGGAATTCCTCAAGGCTCCCAACCCCGTGGACTTCCTCTCCAAGGCCAACGAGGTGTGTGCCTGCAGGGACTCCCTGTCCCTGTCCTGTGGAGGGGAGGCTGGGGTTTAAATCCTTTCCCTGTGCCAGATCACACTGGGGGATGGTGAGCTGGAGAAGCACAGCTCCACCACAGAGGAGCTGCGCCAGTGCTGCAGGGACATCCGAGTGCTGGGCCGCAAGGAGCTCAGGTGCTGGGGGACACTGGGACAGCCCCAGCTGGGCCTGGGGGACAGCCACACCCCCCAGCTGGGCCTGCTGGCTGTCCCTAACAGCTGCCACCCCGCCCAGGGCCCTGCTGAACTGGAGGACAAAGCTGCGGCGGTTCCTGGCCAAGAAACTGAAGGAGCAGGCCAAGGAGTTGGATATCAAGTAGGAGCAGGGGCAGGGCTGTCCCCAGGCTGGGATGGGCTGTCCCCAGGGATGGGATGGGCNTGCTGAACTGGAGGACGAGGCTGCGGCGGTTCCTGGCCAAGAAACTGAAGGAGCAGGCCAAGGAGTTGGATATCAAGTAGGAGCATGGGATGGGCTGTCCCCAGGCTGGGATGGGCTGTCCCCAGGGATGGGATGGGCTGTCCCCAGGGAAGGGATGGGCTGTCCCCAGGCTGGGATGGGCTGTCCCCAGGCTGGGATGGGCTGTCCCCAGGAATGGGATGGACTGTCCCCAGCACAGCTCCACTGAGCTCTTTCTTTTTGGCAGTTTGAGCTCCGGTGAGGAGGAGGAGAGCAGGGAGGAGGAGAAGAAGGAGAAGATGGAGGCAAAAGCTGCAGCTGCTGAGGAGGCGAAGGAGCAGGAGGAGGTGGAGCTGGCCTTGGCAGAGATGAAGGCCGAGGAGCTGGCAGAGCTGAAGAGGTAGAAAGAGGGGCAAAGATGGGGCTGCAGCCATGGAAGTGGCAGTGTCAGCCCATCCTGCCTGGGGGGAGTTGTGGCTTCGGGGTCCTTGGAGCAGCTGTTCCAGGCTGTCCCAGCACTGGGGGTTGGCAGCGCTGTGGCAGGAGCAGAACCTCTGGTCTCTTTGTGTGGGGAGGGGACAGCGTGGCCTGATTCCTTTGCCTCCCGCAGAAAGAAGAAGAAGCTCCTGAAGGAGCAGCGGAAGCAGCGGGAGCGCGTGGAGCTGAAGATGGACCTGCCGGGCGTGTCCATCGCCGACGACGGCGACACCGGCATGTTCTCCCTGCGGAGCATCCACAGGACCCCGGTGCGTGGGGGGACCCCTGGGACCCCTGGGACAGGGCCTGCCTGGGGGCCGGTGTCACCCGTGTGCCCGTACCTGTGCTGCAGCTGCTGAAGGAGCTGTCCCGGGGGGACATGGCCTCTGCCGACGCCCTGCTGGAGCTGGGCCCCGGGGACGACGACGTTTACGTGTCGGATCACGGCGAGGACGGTGACGATGACGTGTCCCTGGACAGCGACCTGGACCCCGAGGAGCTGCTGGAGATCGAGGCCCGGCAGAGGAAGCTGCAGCGGGAGCAGCGTGGGAAGAGGTGAGGGGGGAGAGGCCTCCCGGGGCAGGGGCTGCCCTGGGAGCAGCTCCAGGACGCAGCCGGGGCTGGGGACACGCTGGGGACACTGAGCCTGCTGCTCCGTGTCACAGGACGAAGTTTAAGCAGAAGGAAGAGGAGGAGGAGGGGCAGGAGGTGGAGAATCCCCTGCTGGTGCCCCTGGAGGAGAAGTCAGTGCTGGAGGAGAGACAGACCAGCCTGTGGTTCGGGAAGGTGAGTCCCACCTGTGGGCAGGAATGGTGCCACAGCCTCGGCCCCAGCAGCTTCCCAGGACTGTCCTGGGGCTGTCCCCCCCCTCCCTGGGGCTGATCCCCCCTCTGGGGCTGACCCCCATCCCTGCAGCTGACCCCCATCCCTGCAGCTGACCCCCATCCCTGCAGCTGACCCCCATCCCTGCAGCTGACCCCCATCCCTGCAGCTGACCCCCATCCCTGCAGCTGACCCCCATCCCTGCAGCTGACCCCCATCCCTGCAGCTGACCCCCATCCCTGCAGCTGACCCCCATCCCTGCAGCTGACCCCCATCCCTGCAGCTGACCCCCATCCCTGCAGCTGACCCCCATCCCTGCAGCTGACCCCCATCCCTGCAGCTGACCCCCATCCCTGCAGCTGACCCCCATCCCTGCAGCTGACCCCCATCCCTGCAGCTGACCCCCATCCCTGCAGCTGACCCCCATCCCTGCAGCTGACCCCCATCCCTGCAGCTGACCCCCATCCCTGCAGCTGACCCCCATCCCTGCAGCTGACCCCCATCCCTGCAGCTGACCCCCATCCCTGCAGCTGACCCCCATCCCTGCAGCTGACCCCCATCCCTGCAGCTGACCCCCATCCCTGCAGCTGACCCCCATCCCTGCAGCTGACCCCCATCCCTGCAGCTGACCCCCATCCCTGCAGCTGACCCCCATCCCTGGAGCTGACCCCATCCCTGGAGCTGACCCCTCTGTCCCCATCCCAGGACGCCTTCGCTGGCATCGAGGATGACGCGGACGCGGAGCTGGAGCTGGGGCAGGCCCAGGTGTTGGCTGAGAGGCAGCGTGAGGCTCAGAGAGGTGAGGGACACACAGGGACAGTGCCACAGCCCAGAGTGAGGCACAGCCACAACGGGGAGGCTGCCCTGAGCACAGCATGGAATGGTTTGGGTTGGAAAGGACCTTAGAGAGAGCCCAGTTCCAAGCCTTGCCGTGGGCAGGAACAGCTCCCCCAAGTCCAGAGGCTGTTCCCAGCCTGTGTCACTAATGAGCTGTCATTAGTGCAATGTTAATGGGCAGGATCTCTGGAGGAGTGTCTGCAGCAGGGTCTGCCCTTGGCTCAGTCTCACCCAGTGGTTCCCATTCCCAGAAAAAACAACAAATAAAGGGCAGAAGAAGAAGAAGGAGGAGACTCCAGCCGAGCCCACCCCTGCAGCAGCCACGGCTCCTGAGGCCAGTGAAGCTCAGCAGGAGCAGAGCAGTGATGATGACAGCAGCAGTGAGGATGAGGGGTGAGGGCTGAGAGGGCTCTGGGTGTCCTCCCCAGCTCCTGGAGAGTGGAGAGACTCCAGCCTGGAGAGCTGAGGGACCCCAGCCTTGCCCACTGCTCTCCACAGGCCCCTGCCACCAGTGGGGAGGAAGCGGGGCCGTGTCGAGCCCTGTGGCTTCGAGGTGGTGCCCATTGAGAAACCAGGTGAGTGTGGGGCCATGGGGGTCCCTCAGGAGGCAGGGGCAGGTCTGGGGGTCCCTCAGGTGGGACAGGAGGCAGGGGCAGGTCTGGGGGTCCCTCAGGATGAGGGACAGGAGGCAGGGGGAGGTGTGGGGGTCCCTCAGGTGGGACAGTGGATGGGGGCAGGGACAGACCAGGCTCCCAGGGCTGCTCCCTGGCTATTGGGCTGCAGCCAGGCCAAGCTTTGCCATGTCCCACAGTGAAAAGAGTCCTGGATGCAGAGGGCCTGGCCCTGGGCTCTGTCATTGCCAGCTCCAAAAAGGCCCAGCGGGACCTCATCGACGACTCCTTCAACAGGTACCGGGCTGGGGGCTGCAGGGCTGTTCCCTGCTGCTGGCCTGGGGCCCCCCTGTGCTGCTGACAGCTCACCTGTACCCTCCAGGTACTCCTACAACGAGGAGGAGGGGGAGCTGCCCGAGTGGTTCACGGAGGAGGAGCGGCAGCACCGGCGGCGGCAGCTGCCCGTGGACAAGCAGACGGTGGAGGCCTATCGGCAGCGCTGGAAGGAGATCAACGCCCGCCCCATCAAGAAGGTGGCGGAGGCCAAGGCCCGCAAGAAGCGGAGGGTGAGTGAGGGTGGGCTCCCAGGGGTGCCCTGACTCCTCTCCCAGGGGCTCAGTCCTCCCTCTGTCCCCCTGTCCCTCCTCCAATGCCCCCGTCCCTCTCCAATTTCCCTGTCTCTCCTCTGACGGCCCCTCTGATCCCCCATCCCTCCTCTGACCCCCTTGTCCCTCCTCTGACCCTGTGTCCCACCTCTGATCCCCCATCTCTCCTTTGACTCTCCTGTCCCTCCCCTGACTCCCCTGTCCCTCCTCTGAGCCCGTGTCCCCCCTGGCTGTCCCCCAGATGCTGAAGAAGCTGGAGCAGATGAAGAAGAAGGCCGAGGCCGTGGTGAGCACCGTGGACATCTCGGAGCGGGAGAAGGTGGCCCAGCTGCGGCGGTGAGTGGCCAGGCCAGGCTGCAGCTCCTCCCTTTGTGGCTGGGCTGGCTGGTGGGGCCGTGTCCCTGCAGCCCCAGGGACAGCTCTGTGTCCCCAGCCAGGCTGAGCCAGGGTTGGGACCTGATGTCCCGACACCAGCTTTGGTTTTTGTCCCAGCCAGACTCACTGTGAGCTTTGTCCTTCTCCTGCAGCATCTACAAGAAGGCCGGGCTGGCCAAGGAGAAGCGCCAGGTCACCTACCTGGTGGCCAAGAAGGGCGTGGGACCCCGGGTGCGGCGTCCCCCCGGCGTCAAGGGCCAGTTCAAGGTGGTCGACAGCCGCCTCAAGAAGGATGTGAGGGCTCAGAAACGCAAAGAGCAGAAGAAAAAGCGCCACAAGTGAGGTGGGAGTGGCTCCATCCCCAGCCAGGGACTCAGCTCGGGGCACAGGGCTGGCTCCTGTGTCCCACTGCCACCTCAGGAGCCATGGGGACAGGGCTGGGGCGTGGTCACACCTTGCTTGGTCTGTGCCTGGCAGTGCCAGTGCCTCGTGCCCTCCCCTGGGGCACAGAGGGGTCATTTGGCCCCAACGCTGAGCCCTGGCCACAGCTCCAGGTGTCACCATCTCTGCTGGGTGACAGCCCCTGGGAGATCACAGGAGCATGCAGCCAGCCCCAGCTGTCCCCAGGGAGAGTGTGGCTCTGGGGGACATCCCGAGCCAGAGCTGTCACTGAGGTGGCAGAACAGTGGTGCCTCTGCCCAGGGACAGCAGAGTTTAACCCCAGCCTGAGGCTGCCCAGGGTTGTGTCATGCACCTGGGTGAGGTGGCACTGCCATGTCCCCTTGTGCCATGTGACAGGCAGAGAGGGCACTGCTGGGTGTGTTCTGTTCACCTGCCCGTGCCTCCGGAGCCCACCCAGCTTTGTGTGACAGGGATTGACTCTCCTGACCTGAACCTCCTGCCCCAGGCCACAGCAGCCACCCTGTCCCCTCTGTCCCCACCTTCTTCTGGCCTGGGACTCTCAAGGAAAAGAAAGACCAAGAGTAAAGAAGTGCTTGAGTGTATGGCTTTATTTAGACCCAGGCCAGGAGCTGGGGTCCACCAGGCCCTGGCTTCTCCAAGAGGCACCTGACTGCTTTGTGCTGGGGTTGCAGTGTCCCCAAGTTCCTCGTGGTGGCACTGGCACTGTGTCAGTGCTGGGGTGGCACTGTGGATCCCAGGGCAGGTGAGGGGTGGTGGGGACCTGCCAGGGAAGCTCTGGCAGGAGGGAGGAGCTCTGGGTGCCCTCCAGGTGCTGTGGGGTGGGGAGAGGCCAGAGCTGGCACCCGCAGTGCCTGTGTAGGGGTGGCAGGAGGTGGCCCAGGGGTGTCCCTGTGACGTTCCCACTGTGGCTGCTGAGCCACGTCCATGGGGTGGCAGGGCTGGAGAAGCCGTGCGTGTCCTTGGGCCTGCAGGAGCCCCTCGGCTGCAGATCCTGGGGGGCAGCTGTGGCTCCATCCAGAGGGGCCCTGCTGGGGGCCAGCGGTGCTGGGAGGGTCTCTGGGCCACCTCCTGCCCCCGTGGAGGGTCAGGAGCAGGGCCAGGCTGGGAGCAGAGCCCCTCAGCCATCCTTGTCCTTGGCAGGAGCTGGGGCAGGGCGGGATGGGTGCCAGGCTCCAGGCTGAGTTAGGCGTTTTCCTGCTCCTCTTCAGAATGGAATATGGGGGTGCTGTGAGAGTCCCCACAAGCCCCACCACCAGCCCTGCCTGCCCCTGTCCCCCTGGCTGAGCCCATCCCTTGGAGCTCAGTGTCCCATCCCCTGTGAGACCCCAAACCCCGGGGTGGGCAGCTCCAGGGGGAGCAAGGCTGGGGCTGATGGGGGCTGAGCCCCCTCAGAGAGGCACAGCACCTCCTGCAGCCCCAGCCTGGGGCCCTCCCTGACCTCTGCCCCTGAGCTCTGACCACCAAATCCCCAACAATCGGGGCAGGACTCTGGCATGGGCTCCTCTATCCCCACTCCCTGCCCTCCTTCCCCCAGAGCTCAGCACAGCCCAGGGGGTCCCCATCAGGGTCCCGAGGGTGGGGTGACCCCTGGCCTGGCTGGCTCAGCCCCTACCTGAGCTGGGGGGTGCAGTGTAGGCCACATCCACACGGTCACCTGCAATGGGAGGGGTGGTGGCCATGGGCCTGGGGGGAGCTGCTCCTTTAACGAGCCCCAGCTCATCAGCAGAGCTGGGAGCTGAGCCAGACCCCGCTGCAGGGTGGCAGGGGGGACACGGCCCTGCAGGGCTCACCTGTCTCGTAGTAGTCGTACAGGGACACGGTGGCCGGCTGGAGGTTGCTCACCGGGAAGTCCTGCTGGGCTCGGAAGGAAAAGGTCTCCTCCTCCCTGCTCAGCTGTGGAGACAGCCCAGGGGGGAGATGCAGCCACCCACCATGGGGAAACCCCCCAGGTCCCAGGGCTGCTGTCCCCATCTCACCTGATCCAGGTAAATTGTCACCTGGTCAGGCTGCACCTCCACCTTCTTCACCAGGTTCTGCCTCTTCAGCTGCAGGGACACGGCTCAGGAAGGGCCCAGCTGCTGGATGGGTGCCCAGCACCCCTCCTGTGTCCCACAGCCCCTGAGGGCAGGGACCTGTGGGATGGGGTATCCCAGAGGGGCTCCTCACCTCCACCACGGATTTCTTGTCGGGGCTGTATCCCGATGGCAGCTTGGCCTCGATGACAACCCTGTTGGTGGCAGGACGCTCCCCGAGGTACCTGCAAGGGCAGAGCCCCGGGGTGGCCTTGGGGATTCCCTCCCTCTGGCTGCTCCTGCCCTCCCCAAGCCCGGCACAGCCGCAGTCCCTACCGTGCCCGGAGCCGGAGCAGGAGCTGGGGGCTCTGCGTGCCAGGCACCGGCTCTGCCTCCACCCGCAGCTCAAACGGCCCCGTGCTGGGAGGGGGGGGCACGTTATAGCGCAGGGTCACCTGGGGACAGCACAGGGTGAGCACAGGGACAGGGACAGCACAGGGTGAGCACAGGGACAGGGACAGGGGCAGGGGCAGCACTGGGTGAGCACAGGGACAGGGGCAGGGACAGCACTGGGTGAGCACAGGGACAGGGGCAGGGACAGCACTGGGTGAGCACAGGGACAGGGACAGGGACAGGCAGCCCGGGCTGCACCCACCTGCACCAGGGCACAGCCCTGCCCGCGGGCTCGCAGCCTGTAGGTGCCGGGCAGCTCGGGCAGGGCCCGGCGCTGCAGCACCAGGCGGTTGCTGCTGTCCAGCACAAAGTCCTGCCCCGTCCCCGAGGGCGATGTCACCGTCACCGTGAAGTCCCCGTTGCTGCCGTGGGTCAGGGTGGCGTATTTGGCCAGGGCTTGCAGGGCCACCACAGTGTCCTGTGCACGGGGACGGCGCCGGGGTCACCCCCGAGCGCAGCTCCCGGGAGGGGCCGGGTTGGAGCAGCCCCCGGAGCCCGGGGCCAGTACCTGGGTGGAGGCAAAGCCCCCGTAGGGGTTCTGCTGCTTGCAGAGCCAGCGCACGATCTGGGACGCTGTCCCCAGGTCAGCGGGGGACACGGAGGGCTGGGACAGGTAGGCCAGCAGGACATAGGCTGTCATCTCCACCTCGGCCGGCGCAGCCGCGGCCCAGGACGGCTCCGAGGGCTTCGGAGCCTGCCCCTTCCTCTGCCAGTAGAGCTGCCCCTCTGGGGGAGGGGGTGGCAGCTCAGCCCCTGCTGCGGGCTGGGCCCCTTCCCAGAGGTGGCAGTGCCCGCGGTGCCCCTGCTTGGGCAGTTCTGCACTCCCAGAGGTGGCAATGCCCATGGCGCCTCTGCCTGTGCAGTTCCTGCCCTCCCAGAGGTGGCAGTGCCTCTGCCTGGGCAGTTCTACACTCCCAGAGGTGGCAGTGCCCATGGTGCCTCTGCCTGTGCAGTTCCTGCCCTCACAGAGGTGGCAGTGCCCGTGGTGCCCCTGGCAGGGCAGTTCTGCCCTCCCAGAGGTGGCAGTGCCCATGGCACCTCTGCCTGGGCAGTTCTGCACTCCCAGAGGTGGCAGTGCCCATGGTGCCTCTGCCTGTGCAGTTCCTGCCCTCCCAGAGGTGGCAGTGCCCACAGTGCCTCTGCCTGTGCAGTTCCTGCCCTCCCAGAGGTGGCAGTGCCCACGGTGCCCCTGGCAGGGCAGTTCCTGTACCTGTGCTGATGCTGTGCTGGGCCAGGCGCTGCAGCTGCGCCTGCTGCTGCTCCCGCAGCCCTGCCAGCCCAAACACGTAGGCGAGCAGAGCTTGTGTGTAGGGGTTGTCTGTGGGAGAATCCTCCAGGCACTTCAGGGCTGAGCTCACCACCGGCTCCTGGTGTGGCAGCGGGGTCAGGAGCCAGCCCAGGGCATGGGACTTGCTCTGAGACCCCAGTGCTGCCCAGTGCAAGCAGCTGTGCCCAGTTCAGGCTGCGAGGTGGCCTGGAATGGCCAATCCCCTGTCCCAGCAGCTGTCCCCACCCCACAGGGACCAAGGGTCCATCCTCACCAGCGTGGGCAGCCCCAGCTCCAGCATCGCTGCTGTCACGTAGGCCGAGAGCGAGAGCTCATCCGAGACACCGCCCTGCAAGGGGACAGCGGCACCCGGGTCCAGCCAGGCTGTGACACCCACACAGGGCCACCCCCGCTGCCCAGAGCACCCTCGGGGTGCCCACCCCAGCCCCTGCCCCACCTGCAGGGCGTTGTTGAAGAGTTTGCCCACGCTGCGGAAGCAGCCGCTCTCGCTCTGGCGCTGCTGCAACCACCGCAGCGCGTCCGTGATGTGCCGCTCCTCGATGGCCACGTAGGCCCGGGCCTGCCCGAAGGACTTGAGGACAAACGCCGTCAGCCTGGATCCAGGGAGACATGGGAGGGCTGAGGGTCAGCACCGGGGCTCCCTGGGTGGCAGGAGGAGCCTGGGATGCAGCTGCAGAGCCCTCACCAGGTGTTGCCGTGGCGGTCGCTCTTCCCAAAGGCGCTGTAGGAGCCATCGTCGTGTTTGTACAGCAGCTCCCGCTGGTAGCCTGCAGGAGGACGTGGGGACAGGGCGCTATTTCTGTGCCCAGGGGAGCCAGGTGGGGTGGGGAGGGGGCTCTGGACAGTGGTGCCCCTCCCAGGCGGGGCTCAGGGTCCCACTGACCGCTCTGCAGGAAGCCCTGTGCCTTGGCACGGATGTCCGGCAGCAGCTGCCCCGTCTTCTCCAGGTACTGCTGGATGTAGATGTTGGGGGCAAAGCGAACCATGTTCTGCTCCCCACAGCCGTAGGGCATGGCCAGGAGACTGTCCACGTTCTGCAGAGCATTGCCCAGGATGTTGCCTGTCCCAGGGGGACACTTCATCAGCTGTGCCCCTGCCACAGCACCTGTGTCCCGCTCCGTGTCAGCTCTGGGTGCTGCCACGTCCTGCTGAGCCTGGGGACTTCTGCACCCACCCTGTCCCCCGTGGTCCCCAAGGCCTCCCCAGCCTGTCCCTTACCCATCACGGTGACGTGGGCTCTCTGGGAGCTCTCCAGGATGTTTGCAGGAATCTCCAAGGAGACTTCTTCAGCACCTGTGGGGACAGAGGCAGTGGGAATGCCCAGCTCTTCCTGTCCCATGGCAGCCTCACCCACCCCGTTCCTGCCCAGGCACCCTGGCACCTCTGGGCTGGTGGCCCTTGTGACCAGCGGTCAAACACCCCTGGCCCACATCCCCTGGCACTGCTGGACACCCCTGGCCAGTCCTACCTTCCTGGCAGAGCAGGGAGCTGTGAGCCTTCTCCACCAGGATCCCCCCGGGCTGTGAGGAAGCAGCACCAGAGTCAGTCAGGAGAAGGGACCCGCCTGTCCCCTGGGTCACCCTTCATGTCTGGGTGCCCTCCCACTGCTCCCCTAATCCATCCCATTTTTGCACCCTGCTCCCAAACCCATCCCATTTTCCTCCTGCACAGCGCTCTGACCTGCACCAGCAGGGGCTTTATCACGGTGTCCACGCGGCCCTGGGCCGGCACCAGGGGCAGCTCGTTGCCACAAGGCTCGGTGGAGCTGAGGGCCTCGGTGCTCACGGTGATGTTCACCTCCCCTGCAGGTGCAAACACGGACCTCAGTCCCCAGGGAACCCCCAGACCCGAGCACAGCCCCCTGGGCTTGGCGTGGGGCTGGCTGGACTGGGCTGGGGGTCCCCAGGAAGGGTGGGAGTGGAGTGGGAGAAGTGCCCAGGTCCCGTGGGGTTCCTGCCCTCCCTGCCCACCCTACCCCATCCCCTGAGGGGGTCCCCGGGCAGCAGGGTGGGCTGGTGGCAGCTCTGTACCCAGGCTGGTGGCTCGCACGCCCCACTGGAAGGTCTTGGCTTCGTCTGCACAGACACAGCCGCTGTAGGTGTCCTCTGCCCCTGGTGACACCTCCAGCTCCGCCGACTCTGCCAGCGTCACCTGGACCTGTGGGGCGTGGCCGTGGCTGCATCAGACCCCAGAGCCGAGGTCCCCTCCCCTGAACCTGCCAGAGCACGGCCACAGCTCCATCATCCCCAGCCTGGGGTCCCCTGCCCATCCCCGCTCACCCTCAGGCACCGGCGCAGGTAGTTGAAGATGGTGGCCCTGAGGGTGAAGGTCTCGTGGCGCACCACGGCGTAGGGCAGCGCCAGCTCCACGAAGAAGGGCTGGAAAGCTGTGAGGGTGACGGCAGGGGACAGCCCCAGGCCCTGCGGGGCCGTGCAGAACATCCCGGCCTCCCACTCTGTGATGGCGTCGGGCACTGTCACCGTCACCTCGGCGGAGCCGCCCTCCCTGGGCACGGGGAAGGGCGTGAGGCCACCCCGCCAGGGCAGGTGGCATCCCCTGAGTGGCACCGCTGTGACACTGCTGACATCCCACAGGGAGAAGGAGTCTGGAGATCTCCAGCTCTCTCCCTTGGGAACTGGCCTCTCTCACCCCACAGGGACCAGGTCCCACAGCCACGTCTCTGGGAAATACGTCCGGGGTGCTGGGGGCTCATCCTCGTCCTCGATGTCTGGCATGGATCCACTGAGAGGTACCAAAAGTCCTGAGCCAACTCTGTTTTGCACAAATCCTCCTGGAAAATGGAGAGCAGAACTTGAGGGCTTCAGCTCTCAGCTGCACCTCACCTGCAGCCAGCACAGGGGTGACCAAAATCTTTTTCCATCCTCTTGGATGCCGAGGGTATTTTCTGGATGGCTCCAAGTGCCCCTGAGGATACGGCAGCCAGGACTGACCACCAGCTTTTTGCTCTTTTCAGCACAAGGGCTGTGCTCACCTCCAGGACCTGGGAGTCCAACCATGGGGATCCTGGGCAGGCAATCATCCCTGATCTTGGCATTGGTGAAGAGCTTCAGTGCTGCATCCTGTGAAAAAGCAGAGGTTGTCCACCTCCCACAGCCAGCAGGAAGAACATCCCCATTCCAGCAGTGAGTAGTCCCACGGCTACAGAAAACAAGTGCAGAAGGAGCCTGGGCTTGGCAGGAAAGTCCTTTGCCACAGGTGTGGCTTTCCCAGCACTTGGGAGAAGCGCGGGCGGCTCCTGCGAGGGGAGGAACCGGGAGGCCCAGGAATAACCTGGAATAACTCGTAGGTTTCCATCTTGAAGTCCCACCAGTGAAAGTCACAGAGTGGTTCATCCCGGACTCCGTAGGGGTAGTTGAATTTGGGCAGTGCTTTGTAGACCTGGGAGTAAAGATGTGCAAAAGCCTCATTTTGGGAGCCCAGGGCTCTGCCTGGGAGGTCCATGTGAGGGACACTCGAGGCAATGCCCTCCCACCCCCAGCCCAGGGGCTGCAGGGGGACCCCAGGCAGGGTCAGCACTCACGGCCTCGGCGTTGAGCTCAGCCTCGGGCTTCAGGAGCAGCACGCTGCGATCCACGGCTCGCACGGCGCACAGGGAGCCCGGGGCAGCCCCCAGCTGCAGCCTCAGCGCTGCCCCAGGCAGGGCCCTGGCCTCTGAAAACGCCATCTCCACCTGCACAGGGACAGCAGGGGACAGGGACACAGGGCATCACCCCCTGTGGAGGGGCAGGACCCAGCCACAGGGAGGGAGGGCTCTTCTCAGAGGGGTGGCTTGAGAGACCGTGACACCCCCGTGCACCTGGAGCAGGATGGATGCCAAGGCTGGCAGCCAGGGACAACCCAGCTCCTCTCACCTGGAGCAGGATGGATGCCAAGGCTGGCAGCCAGGGACAACCCAGCTCCTCTCACCTGGAGCAGGATGGATGCCAAGGCTGGCAGCCAGGGACAACGCAGCTCCTCTCACCTGGTTGGGGAAGCACTTGGCCACGTAGAGCTCGGTGACATCAGCCACCATCTCACCATTGGGCAGCACCACATAGACCAGAAGCCTGGCCATGGGTGCCAGCTCCACCCCGATGGGCAGCTCCAGGGAGAGGGAGACTCTCTGTCCTGGGCCATGGAAAGAGGAGAGATGTTACCCAGAGAAACCACAGCTGCTCCAGCCCTGCAAGTGTCCAAGGCCAGGTTGGACAGAGCTTGGAGCACCCTGGGAGAGTGCAAGGTGTCCCTACCCAGGGGGTGGAATGGGGTGGGCTTGGAGGCCCCTTCTAACCCAAACCACTCCATGGTTCTGTGAGGAGTAGGCACAGGGAGCAGAGCCCTGCACAGCCCCTCCATGCCATGGGACGTACCAGGCTCTGCAGTGACCTCTTTCCTGAAGATGCTGGTGATGGTGCCCTTGGCCAGGACCTGCAGAGGAGGGGTGAGAACAAAACGGATGCTGAGTGTGGAATCCGAGCGCCCTGACATTGGATAGACCCATGATGAGAGTTCTGGGATGGTTTTTGCCCATGCCCAGTCTCCAGCCCCCAAAATCTCCCATAGGGGTGCAGGCCAAAGAGTGGCAGCTGCCACCTCCTCCGACAGGTCCCTCAGCCTCTCCAGGACATCGTCCTGTCCCTGGGGACATCGCCAGGAACGCGTGTGGAGGTGAGGCCCTTCCCACACAACCACCCAGATCCTGCTGCCCTCCCTCCCTGAGCTGGGGCTCACCATGAAAACCAGATCCAGGTTCTTCGTCTCACTGCCTAGAGCCTCCTTGCCGAAGATGGAATCCACGTGGATCAGCTGGGAACGGCCGCAGGGCAGGTCCCGCTCCGGGTCACGGATGTGCAGGAAGCTCCCGCTCTTGGACGAGTAGGGCATGACACTCAGAATGGCATCTTTGTAGGTGACTGCTGAGTCCTCCTCCTGGCCCCCAGCTGTCCTGTTGGCTTGAGCCTGAGGTGGGAATTAGGGGGTGAATCCACCCTGCAGCCCCCGAGGCCGGTGCAGCTCCAAGGCCCCCTCCCCTGGAGGGAGCAGCTCAGGGGGGCACGGGCGGGGCACTTACCATCAAGGAGACCCTCTCACTCCAGCCAGAGGTGACCAGCTGGAAGGGGGCTCTCCCTGAGCTGTCTGTCAGGAAGGTTTGTGTCTTCTCTTTTCCCTGGTTGTGGACTGAGAGCAGGACCTGCCTCCAGGGCAGCCCAGAGCCGTCGGCTCCCTGCAGCCGGATCTGTGCCGGGAGGGAAGGGGAGATGCCATGGTTTGGGGCTGCAGAACAGGGCTGGGGGTGGGCAGGAGCAGGGCTGGGGGCACAGGGGGCAGGTGAGCCCTGCAGGGAGAGGGGACCCCCCGTTACCATCCCGGTGTAGGGGAGGCCGGGCTTGTAGACGCGATCGGGGTTCTCAAAGGTGACCTCGACTGTCTCGGGTAAAACCTCGCAGCTCTTGGTGCTCTTCACCTCCAGCCCTGGGGAGAGCGAGCGGGGAGCTCGGGGTGTTGCAGGGACACAGGACACAGCCTAGCTCTGCCCACTGCCCCTGTCCCCACGCAGAAAAGGTCCCTGGACATCTGGGATTTCCTCCTGCAGCTCCCAGCACAGTTTGCATCTCCTACAAGAGCAGCAGAAGCCCTGTGGAATATTTCAAACTAAAGCCAGGGTGCAGCTGGGGGCAGACACTTCAGAAAAGGCTCCACCATGAGGACAATCCCTGTGGGTCTGATTTTCTGAGTCTGGAGTTTTTCAGCCTGTAGTGGCTGATTTCTTGTTCTCTTGAGGGAATCCACCCCTCTCAAGGACAGTGAATGTAACTTGTCTTTATCTCTTCATAACACGCTAGTTTTCCCATCCAACCCTTTCACAGGTGTTATTTCCATTATTTATATGAGGAGAAGTGTTGCCCTCACTGACCAATTTTATGATTCTTCAGCACAGCACGTTATAAAAGGGCTGCACAAAACTGTAACTAAACCCTTCAGATGTTCCCCCTAACTGGAGTCAAGCTCTTCATTTTCGTGTCCCACAGCGACAAATCCCTGCTCTCCTTCCTCTCCAGCCAGGCCAGGCACTCCCAGTGTGAGGTGGCGAGTGAGGGACAAGCTCAGAGCCCCAGCCTGGCTGAACCCGAGCGCTCTGCACTGCCAGGACCCTGCTCCCAGCACTGCCAGAGCTGCTGGACCTTGGAAAGGCATTTTTCCTCTGCTTGGAATTCCACGCCTTGCCAGGCTGACCTGACTCACACCCCATCCCTGCATGTGCACCCCTAAATCCCAGCAGTGCTTTTGGGTGTTCCTGGAGAAAAGCAATCCCTTGGGAGCAGGCAGGGATGGCCACACCCATCCCCACCTGTCCCATCCTCCACCAGCGACGCCTCCACTTCAAGTGTCTTCCTCAGCTTAGAGGAGATCTTGTTGAAGGCAGCCAACGACACCTCTGTGGAAAGGCAGCCGTTCTTCTCCGTCTGGAGGGAAGATCAACCCCGTCAGCAGCATTCCCAGGAAGGAGCCATCCCAGTGACACCCCCAGTGCCAGCCTGCCCAGCTCACCTGCCCAGTAACCTGGGTGCAGCTCTTCCTCCTGCGGTGAGGCCCCTGGCTGAGGCACAAGCCAGCCTGGACCTTTCCCTGGACGGGTTTCCCGTAGGTGTAGCTGTGTGGGGACAGTGTTGAGGCTGTCCCACCCTGCTGGATCCCCCCCTGTTCCCTGTTCCCAGCTCACCGCCCACAAATCTGCACCGGGAACTTCTGGTCCTTCTCCCAGAGGGCGCTGGGGAGGTCGATGGTCACCTCAAACTTGGGCAGCACTGCGGGACAGGGACACAGGGTGGTCACTCCCAGGACAGGGACAACCTCTCCTGGGTGGCTGGAGGGGGTCGAGACCTGCTGCCCTTGGTGGGATCCCCCTTCCCAGTCCCCGTGTACCATATTCCTCCACGCTGAAGGAATGGCTGATCTCCTCCACGCTGATCCTGTAGGTGCCCAGGGCCGGCTCCGAGGCCAGCGGGAGGGACAAATCCACGATTCCCTGCCGAGGAGCCACCTCCCGCCACTGCGCGATGCGATTCCCGCTGGGATCCTGCAGGGGCACGCGGGATCAGCCCCTGGCTGTGTCCCGTGCCCTCCCCCGAGCCCCCCCCCGCTCCCCGGGCATCCCAAACTGACCTGCAGGAACACCAGGGGCAGCTGGAAGGCAAAGAGAGGACGGTCAGAGGAGCAGTTCCGTTCCTTGGGGTCTCACCGGGGTGGGCACAGCCGCGGGTGGGGCAGAGGGAGGGTTTTCTGTGGGGTTTTCTCTGGGCTGCTGTGAACTTCCCAGCCCTCGAGGTGCTTTGGGATGGATTTTGAGCCTGGCTTTGGCAGGGATGACCAGCCTGGCACAGAGAGGTGGCATCTCCCAGTGCCTTAGGAAGGGTCCAGAACCCCTTGAATCTGGGAACATCCTGCACTTGCAGGGACCCCCGCAGGCTCAGGGGTGCCAGAGGCTGAGCCTGCCGCTGCTCCTGGTGTCTGATGCCTTGATGGAGATCAGCACATTCCCCACTTCCCACTCGCCAGGGCTGCATCCCTAACTGGGAGCTGGCGTGGGCACATTCCCGTGGCACACGTGCCCTCTGCTTTCTCCTTCCTGCATCCCTGAGCAGCACAGGGCATCCCTGCCCCCGGGGCAGCTCCCGGGGCAGAGCTGGCCGGGGCAGCATTCCCAAGGGGAAAGGTGACTCCCACACCTCTCCCACGGCTGGCGGGGGCACTGCAGGGAGCCCGTGTCACCTCCCCACGCCCCAGCCCGGCTCTCACCTTCTGGTTGCTGGGGGTCAGGTCTTTATTCAAAGAGACAACTCGGAACTTCACTGGGAAAGGAAACGGAGGTGGAGGAGCGGCTCCATGCGCAGGGAGGGAAATTCCCCATGGGAAGGTGGCTGGAAATCCACCCTGAGCCCTGCACTGCCCCTCAAGCAGCACGGCCTCCAGAGAGCCCTGGCATTGCCCTGGGCCCGTGCTGGGCATTCCAGGATATCCCGGGATATCCCGGGATAACCCCTCCCGTTTCCAGGCACTGCAGGAGCAAGGCTGGGCCTCCTCACCCCTCTCCCCCAGGGCAGGGTGGTCCCTCCTGCCCCCCTCACCTTCCTGCCCAGGCTTGTAGACAGCCTTGTCCGTCTGGATGAAGATCCCGGGGTTCAGAGCTTCCAGCATCACCTTCTTGGACTCGGAGACATTCAGGGAATCTCCTTGGATTGAGAGCTGCAGGGACACGATCTCCTCCTTCCCTTTGGCGGGGGCTGGAGCCTGCAGGGGAGCAGCAGGCTCAGGGTGAGGACAAGGACGGTGTCCGGGCTCCCTGCGGGTGACCCAGAGCTCTCCTCACCCCAGGAACCCCTTCCCCGAGTCAGGGGCTGGGAAGGAGCATCCCCCCAGCACCCTGGGGTCAGCAACCGGGACCATTCCAGCCGCGGGATAACGGCTGAGCCTGGGGCAGTTTTGGCACAGTGAGGGGTGAGACTCTGCCGCCAGGTGGGGAAGTCCCATCTGTTCCCAGCGCCGTGTGGAGCTGATGGAAACGGCCTGGAGACCACCCAGGATCCCCCCATCCCTGGCTTGGGGTGACACTGGGGTGACACTCACAGGGAAGGTGACATTCAGGTGCAGATGAGGCTCCAGGACCTCTCTCCTGAGCAGGGTGACAGGCGGGGTCCCACTGTCCCCCTGCAGCTGGACACGGACCTGGACGGGCCCCTGGAGGTCCCCGAGGTGCAGCCAGAGCGTGGCAGGGTGGGGGTGGTACAGCACGGCTGGGGACACCAGCACGTAACTCCTGGCAGGGACAAGGGACAGCAGAGCCCTGGGGCTGGGGCACACCCAGCACGGCCCCACGGACACCTGGAAAAGCCCTGGGAGCACAGGAACCCCACCCCCAGCGTCCCCTCTCTGCCTCTGGCTGCCCTTGGCTCCTCCAGCTCGGCACAGCCCCTCGGAGCCACCAGAGGCACCAGGGCCGTGTCCCCGGGGCTGTGGGCAGGGAGAGCCCCCAGCCTGAGCATTCCCACCCTGGGCAGCAACCAGGGCACGGGAGGGATTGAGTCCCACCTGGAACTGCCAGGAGGCTGAGGCTAAACCACCCCAGCAGGCACAGCAGGGAGTGAATCCCACCAGGAATTGCAAGGGAGCTGAGGTTAAAGCCACCCCAGCAGGCACAGCAGAGAGTGAATCCCACCAGGAATTGCAAGGGAGCTGAGGTTAAAGCCACCCCAGCAGGCACAGATGGACACAGAGGGGACTCACGGTGCTCCCGAGGCCCTGGCTGACAGGAGCAGGATGGTGAAGAGGATGGGAAGAGCTGGAGACATCCTGTGGGTGCTGGGAACAGCCACAGCCTGCTCCTGCTCCTCGGGCTCTGTGTCTGGAATGGGATCTTTGTGTCCCATCCAGTGAGGAGCTCGGGGCTGGCAGAGGAGCCCTGGGCCCCTGCAGATAAAGCCCAGGCAATGTTTGCCCTCTGCCCACGGCTTCCGGGGGTCAGGGATCCCAGGGATTTTTGGGAAAGGTCACTGGACTTTGTCTGGGACAGGAGCCACCTCCACACAAGTTTGCTGGGAAATGATGTCAGGAGGTAGTGGGAACACATGGAAAATGAAAATGGGGATCACAACATCAGGAGAGGCTGGGAGCAATTTCTCAAACAGGGAAAGTTTACATTTACAGGTTTTTCAAGTTTAACCAAATTTGGGCTGATCACACATCCCAGGCTGGCTTTTTGCCTGGTTTCCCCCAGTTTTGTCCAACCTGGACAGAGGAACAGCACAGGGTTGGGATGTGGCTTCACCTCATCTGCTCCCATTCCAGATATGAGAGCTGGAGCTGCTTCCCTTTGTCCTGTTGAGAATTTGGGACAGTCGAGGGGCTCCACACCAGCCCCACGGTGTCCACAGCACATCCCCTGTGCTGGGGCCTGGCAGTTCCCTTCCTTTTGAGGCTGTGGGAACCATGGGATGGTTTAGGATGGAAGGGACCTTAAAGCACTTCCAGCCCCTGCCATGGCAGGGACACCTCCCACTGTCCCAGACTGCTCCAAGCTCTGTCCAACCTGGCCTTGGGCACTGCCAGGGATCCAGGGGCAGCCACAGCTGCTCTGGGCACCCTGTGCCAGGGCCTCACAGGAACCCATGGGTGGGACTGACCCTTCCCATGGGATCTCAGATGACCACGGCTCTGTCCCCACAGCTGCCCAGCTCAGGTTTTGCTGGACACAGGCTGTGCCCACTCCCTGCCCTTTGGGTGCCCTTTGGGTGCTGTGCCCATGCCCTGCTGGCTGCAGGTGCCAGAGGGGCTGGACCTGCCACCCCCAAGGACACGAGGCAGGAGCAGAGCCTGAGTCCATCCTGTCCTGCCAGGATGTGGGCAGAGGTCAGTGCCCTGCCAGCCATCCCAGCGTGGTTGGGTGGGACAAGGAGCTCGTGGGCCTCCCAGCACTGCCAAGGCCACCTCTGACCCCTGTCCCCAAGTGCCACATCCCCACGGCTGTGAGATCCCTGCTGGGCTGGGCAACCAAAGCAGCAACCTGGGCAACCAGGCAGGGCAGGGCTTGGAGGAGCAGAAACAGCAAGTTGTTCCCAGAGCCCCTGGTCCAAGGTTCCTTCCTTCTCCTCGAGTTTCACCTCCCACTGATACCGGGAATTGCAGGGAGGGCTCTGGCTGGGCCCCAGCCCTCCAGGCAGGACAAGGGTTTACCCAGAGAAGCTGTGGCTGCCCCTGGATCCCTGGAAGTGGTCAGGGCCAGGCTGGACCTTGGGGCACCTTGGGACAGTGGAAGGTGTCCCTACCCACGGCAGAACTTCCCACCCAAACTATTCCATGATTTTATTCATGCTTAACCCCCCCAAAGCCAAACTTTGTGCAGCCAAACCACCCCAAGGTGCTGAGGGTGTGGTGGGACCCCAGGGCAGCTCAGAGCTGACAGATTGTGCCACATGTTGGCAATCCTGGGAAGCAGGACAGGATCAAGGAGGTTTTCTGGGACACGGGACCTTCCTGTGCCCATGTCCATGTGACATCTCCTGATCCTGTGGGTTGCTCCTCCTGGGAAGCCTCTTTGTTGTTTGGTGTCAGATGATTGCAACAGATTTGAAGGATTTCCTCCGTGATCCTGAGAGCAGGAATGATGCCAAACCAGAGCTCTGTGCCCGTGGTTTGCAGGTTTGATCCCAGGATGGGATCAACAAGGATCAAACCTTGTCCACCCTGCTCCACACGGGGGGACAGCCACACCCTGCCCTGGCCCTGTCCTGCTGGAACAGGAGCTGCCCGGCTGGGGAGGAGCCAGAAGATCCCAAATCCCTGCCCAGCTGCAGGAACCATCCAGCTGTAGGATTGGTCATGGTCCAGAGCCCTTGGAGAGGCGCCTCCAGGTGGGGCAGTGTCCAGGTGGGCACAGTCCAGGTATTGATGGGAATTTGAGGATGCTCTTCCTGCATTTACTGATGGAGGGAGAGCTCTGCCCTGAGGACAGACCCAGAGCAGTGTAACCCTCACCCTGCCACGTGCTCCTCACACCATCCCTGGAGAAGCCATGGGGATGCTCCCCGTGCAGGGATGCTCCCCGTGCAGGGATGGAGTCTCCCTGAGGAGATGGATCCCCCTCCCCCTCAGTACAGCCAGGACACAACACCAGCTCCAGACTCTTTAATGTCCCCCCTTGGTTCACAGCTCAGCTCCAGGGATGTTCTCCACCCCGGATCACGTTTCCCCCCAAGGCCACACACTCCAGGCCTCTCCCCAGAGCTGGCTGCACCCAAACATTTCCAGTTTGTGGGAGCCTCTGGAAGGAGAACCCATGGGGGAACCCAACTATCAGGGGTGGAAAAACGGGGCTGGGAACCCCCAGCCCTGCCTGGAGCATCCCTGCCCTGCCCAGCGAGCAGGCAGGAGCCATCCCAGGGGACAGCCACAGCTCCAGGTCTGGCAGAGGGACATCCAGGGGCTTTAGGGGGCTCCTTGCTCTGTTTTGGGGGTGCTGCCTGGTCCCCATCCTGCCCTGCTCTGCTCCCCTGAGGGCACCGTCCTGTCGGGGCGGTGGCAGGGCTGCAGGTCTCCTCCTCCTCAGGGGACAGGGGACACTCCCTGCTATAGCCGAGGGACTGGCTCCCTCTGCCTATTTGCTGCTCCCGGCTGTGTCCCGCTGGCCCTGGGGGCCGCCCCTGCCCTCCCTCGGCCGCAGCAGAGGCTGTTCCGTGTCCTGGTCCCCGTGGTCACCCAGGGACATCTCGGCCAGGGCCTGGGCCATGGCCTGGCGGACGCTCTCGGTCAGTTCGGGGACGTCCTTGGGGCTCAGGCCCCGCGTTTCCACCCCGGGCAGGACTTGGATGGTGCAGGTCCCTGGGAGAGGAGGGAAAAGCCTGGGATGTGTTGGAGGATCCCACCAAGAATCGGACATCTCCCATCCCAGCTGCCACCCCCAGGTGCCCCATCCCAGCCCTGTGCCATGGGAACTCCTGGCCAGCCCTTACCTGAGGTGAATCTCCTCTCCCTGGAGCTGAAGAAGTCCCAGTACGGGGAGATCACGATGGGGACAATGGGAACCTGCAGGGCACCGAGGGTCAGGGGGGGTCCCCCAGACAGAGCGCCCCAGGTGGGAATCCTGCTCCTGCCTGTCCCTCCCTGCTGCTGCCCAGCACCGTATCCATCCCTGGGGGTCAAGCCCCCATCCCTTGGGACCAAATTCCCCATCCCTGAGGATCAAATCTCCCATCCCTGGGGATCAAACCCCCCCATCCCTGGGGATCAAATCCCCTCATCCCTGGGGATCAAAACCCCTCATCCCTGGGGATCAAAACCCCTCATCCCTGGGGACCAAACCCCCCCATCCCTGGGGACCAAACCCCCCCATCCCTGGGGACCAAATCCCGACCATCCCTGGGGACCAAACCCCCCCATCCCTGGGAACCAAACCCCCCATCCTTGGGGACTAAATCCCCCCATCCCTCTGCCTCAGGCTCCACATCCACCCCCCTCCATCCAGGTGAGCCAAAGGAGAAGGAATAATTTTGGAAAAGGCCTCCAGGATCATGGAGTCCAAGCCCTGAGTGCCCATGAGGATGTCTCACCTGTGCCTGCACGGCCAGGTGGAAAGCCCCACGCTTGAAGGGCAGCATGGATTTGCCCGGATTCCTGGTGCCTTCAGGGAAAACCCACACCCGGAGCTGCAGGGGACAGAGGTGTTAGAAATAAATATTATAAAGCTGGCTTTTTGCAAATATTAAAATAATGCTATGTATAATATGGGAAGGGGGCTTTGTATGTAATTTCTTTTATTAACAGAGTCCAAGGAATATGAATGTATATTTTCTCTTTGAGCTGTAACACAGTAAAGATTTCTCTGTAACATCTAAAACCAGTCAGACCAGGGGAGAGGAGGGGATTCTCCTGGATTCCTGGATTAACTAGATCAAGATAGCGGTGAACCAAGAGCTGCAAGAGGGAATTTATTGATCCTCTGGCATCAGAAGAAGAAGACATGGGGCCACTACAAGACACCAAAAAGAACTTTATCTAATAAAGTGTTAATTTGGTGCAATGGGACCAATAGCGAGGGAAGGGGAGGGGGGCAAAAACCAAGGGAACACCAATGGAATAGCTGAATAATGCATTAGAGTCTGTTAAAAATGTAACATACCTAAAACAAAGGATCTGAAAGGGTAAGGTGTGCTGCTGGCTGGCTCTCTGCCAGGGCACCCTCAGCTGAGAAGCTTAATTTGCTTTATTCGCTATCTCCTAATTGCCTATTCTTATTTTTATTTAAAAACCAAATAAAATTTAATATCATAATAAATTTATATTTATTACAAATTTCTCCTGAGAAAGCAAACCTCGTTTTTTTTCCCNCAAGACACCAAAAAGAACTTTATCTAATAAAGTGTTAATTTGGTGCAATGGGACCAGTAGCGAGGGAAGGGGAGGGGGGCAAAACCCAAGGGAACACCTGAACCCAATGGAATAGCTGAATAATGCATTAGAGTCTGTTAAATATGTAACATACCTAAAACAAAGGATCTGAAAGGGTAAGGTGTGCTGCTGGCTGGCTCTCTGCCAGGGCACCCTCAGCTGAGAAGCTTAATTTGCTTTATTCGCTATCTCCTAATTGCCTATTCTTATTTTTATTTAAAAACCAAAAAAAAAAAAAAAATCATAATAAATTTATATTTATTACAAATTTCTCCTGAGAAAGCAAACCTCGTTTTTTTCCCAGAGGCGACCCCGGAGCTCAGCCCTGCCCACACCCCGGGAGCGTTTTCCCCCGAATCCAGCCCTGCTCACCTCCTCCCTCCGCAGGATGCTGGCGGTGCGGGCCAGGACCTCGATGGCCGCGTCCCTGCGGCTCCTCTCGATGAAGATGATGCCGCTGAGCCAGCACGCCCAGCCCACCGTGCCCAGGTAGAGCAGCTCCCGCTTGGCGATGGGCACGCAGCGCTCGGGAATCACCTCCACCATGCCTGGGGCACCCAGAATGGCCATTAACACCTGCCCAACACCCGACCCGCAGCAGGAAAACCGCCATGGAAAACTGAACTCCCCCAGCTGGATATCAGGGGTAAGTTTTGCAGTAGAAAAAACAGCTTGGAAAATTATTCAGTGCTTGGAATTAAATTTTCCAGCTAGGGCAAACCTGTTGGATATCAGGAATAAGTTTTGCCGTAGAAAAATCAGCTTGGAAAATGATTTAGTACTTGGGATTAAACTTTCCAGGTTGGGCAAACCTGTTGGATACCAGGAATAGGTTTTGCAGCTCAGTGAGCCCTGAGAGGTGATGACTGCAGAGAGGAATTCTCTGGAGAGGCCAAATGATATCTGATTAATTAATTAATCCTTTATACCCTCTCAGATTAATTAATCCTTTATACCCTCATATAGGAGCAGGTTGGGGTATTTTTAGTCTTGACCTAAAGCACTTTAAGCTGTCCCCAGTCCCAGGATCCCCCTGTGGCATCACCTCCCTCTGTCCCTCCCCTCCCTGCAGCACAGCCCTGCCCCAAAAGCTCTGCTGGTCCATTCCCAGCACACATCCCTGCCCCAAAAGCTCTGCTGGTCCATTCCCAGCACACATCCCTGCCCCAAAAGCTCTGCTGGTCCATTCCCAGCACACATCCCTGCCCCAAAGCGATGCTGGTGCAGCCCTGAAGCCCCCAGAGCTGCCGAGGACCCCCAGCCCAGCCCAGCCCAGCCCAGCCCTGCCCTGCCCCGCCCGGCCCGGCCCCGCACACACCCAGGAGGTCGAGGGAAGCCTGGTGGTTGCAGACGATCACGAAGGGCCCCGGCAGCTGCAGCCGCTCCGAGCCCCGCACCCGCATCCTGATGCCGTAGAAGCGCTTGAGGGGCAGCAGCGCGGAGCGCAGGAGCCTGCCGGAGATAAGGGACGAGATAAGGAGGAGGGACACGCGTGGGGAGCGGATCTGCACTGGCCTGGGCTGTGGCTGCTCCGCTGGACCCGGCCTCAGGCTCGGGGATGCTCGGATTTCTCCCGCATTTGCAGCCTGTGAGGCTCAGAACTCACCTGGTTCCCACCTGAGCTGGACCCGGCTCCTGGCTCAGAGCAGAGGGAGCTGCTGGGGAGGGAGAGGGACCAGCACGAGGTGGTGGGAGTGAAAAACCAGGATTTGGATATGCAGGGATGATGGGAAAGCAAAAAGAGAAGGAGGAGCGGGGGGGATGAGGATGGGGATGGGATCTTCACATCCCAACAAGGACAAAGTGTCCCTGCCCGGGCGAGACTCCCCAGGGGCTCAGCTGGATTCCGTGTGTGGACTCCTAAAGGCAGAGCCGGATCCCAGCCGAGAGGAGCTGAGCTGGGGATGGATGAGCACCGCGGAGGCGGCAGAGGGACAGGCAGATCCCCAGGGATGTGGGTGACCCCAGGACTGCCCCTGCACAGCTCTGTGCTGCGGGGGAAAGGGAAAACCAGCCCCGATACATTCCTTAGGGGAATCACAAATCGCTCCGCCGCAGCTGCAGCGTTGGGAAGGGATGGATCTGAGAGGAAAAGCGGGAGGGCTGGACGGGAAGGGGAATATCAGGCTGGCAGCGACGGGTGACGCTCAGCATGAGAATAACGAGAGAAATGGAGGGAGCAGCAGGGATTCCAGGACCCGGGGAGATGTCCTGGGACAGTCGGTGTTGGAATGGAGCACCCTGAGCCAGGGTCCCCGCATCTGTCACTGCCCGTAGGGGACAGCGCAGGGGGCAGGGAAGGGCTCAGCTGAGAAGGGAGAAGGATGCGGGTCCGTGACATCGCCCCCATCCCTCGGGAGCCGCAGGCTGGGAGATCCCTGAGGAGCCGAGCAGAAGCAGCGCCCCAAAGCCAGGACTAATGACAGGGAAGCGCTCCCAGCCGCGGGCTTTGGGATTGGGAGGAGAGGGAGCCGAGCGTGCCGCGCCGGGCACTGGGGTGGTGGTGGGACGAGATAAGGCAGCGCTGATAAGGCAGGTGAGTCACTCTGCCTCCCTCGGGGATTTCCAGCAGGACGGATGCTGGCTTGGGAGCGGCCCTGGATGCTGCGTGCACCCGGCATTCCAGCCGGGAAGCCCCTGGGAGAGGCTGCACCAGCACTGATAACAGCCATCCTAGCATTGATAACAGCGATCCTCTCACTGATAACCGCAATCCTCTCACTGGTAACAGCGATCCTGCCACTGATAACAGCGATCCTGGGACTGGGAACAGCGATCCTGGGACTGGGAACAGCGATCCTGCCACTGATAACAGCGATCCTGGGACTGGGACCAGCGATCCTGCCACTGATAACAGCAATCCTGCCACTGATAACAGCGATCCTGCCACTGATAACAGCGAACTCTCCTACCACGCTCCCGCCGCGGGCTGGGATCCGTCCGCACAAATCCCAAGGAAATTTCTCCAACTGGGATATTTTCCCAGTGACATCATAACATCCCTGCTGGTGTGTTCATCCTGCCCAGGAATCCGGCAATGGGATTGCAACACCGTGACCTTCCTGGGGTGTTGCACAGCGATCTCATATCAATGATTTTATCTCCCTGCTTCCACCCTCGGGAGCGTGAGTCGGAACAAGGCTGTGATCAGGACACGGCTGTGACAGGGACAGGGCTGTGCTGATGGCACGAGGATATCCCAAAATCATCAAAACATGGACAAGTTTGGGTTGGAAGAGACCTTAAACCCACCCAGTATCACCCCCAGCCCTGGGCAGGGACACCTTCCACTATCCCAGGTTGCTCCAAGCCCTGTCCAGCCTGGCCTGGGACAGTTCCAGTGACCCAGGGTAGCCTTGGAATCATCTGTGCCAGGGCCCCTCTACCCTTAATCCCTCTGTCCAAGTGCTGTTCCCGTGGGCAAAACCAGGGACACAGCACTGGGTGTGCATTTGTCCCCTGCCCTGATGGTACCTCCAGCCCACCCTGTCACCCACACATGTGATGACCCCAGCATTGCCATGACCAGGAATGATCCCTTTTCTGTTATTCCATCCCTCAGGGACCACAGATCCCAACTCCAGCACAGCCTGACTCTCCCTGGGCACAGCCAGCACCTCTCACACCACAAGGTGCACTTCAGTGCCCCATGGATGTGACCACAGCCCTGGCCGTGGCCACAGAGCTCTGCCACCAGCTGTGCCCTGGGGCAGGACACAGCCTGAGGCCACAAACCACGGGAATTCCTCCACCTGAGGCAAGCCCCAGGCAGCTCTCCCCATCCCCAGCCCACACTCACTTCATGTTCTCCACGGAGCGTCCCCGGAAGGCGGCCAAGGGGGACAGCAGGGTGGCCATGGCCACGATCCAGCAGTTGAAAAAAGCCATCTTGCAGAAGTACTGGAAGGAGGGGCTGCACCTGTAGAGCAGCAGCGCTGCCAAGGGCAGGAGCAGCAGCCCCTGGAGCAGCAGCACGTCCATGGTGCCGCCCTGGAGCTCAGCCCACGGCCGGGATGGATCCGGGCAGGGGCTGCCGGGTGAATCAGGAGCATCCTGCGTGGGCGGCTGGGGCTGGCCCAGGGGAAGGCTCGGTGTGGAGCTCATCCCCGGGGATGGAGCAGCTCAGGTGGAAGCAGGACACCCCCCCGAGGGTGGAGAGTGGCCATGAGTCACGCTGGGACCCTGAGTCACCCGAGATGTCACCGCTAGCACGGCCCTCAGGAGCCATTGCAATCACTCCAGATTGATAAGGTCAGATCTGCTGCTCACAAAAGTGTCCCTGTCCCAGGAATGTCTCCTGGCCACAGGGATACCAGCTCTGGGAAAAGGAGTCTCAGCTGGTGGGGACAGCAGGAGCTGCTCCAGGCTGGTCACAGTCACCTGCTGGCACCCAAACCTCACCCTGCAGAGCATCAGCTCCCACCTGGAATGACACCAGGAATGTGGCACCAGTGCTCCCCATCCCTGCCCAGTCTGGGCAGCAGGAGCCCCTCTGCCCTTCCCCTCCCAAGGCCCAGCATCTGTCCCCAAGGTCCCCACAGTGCCTGAGGGCTAAGCTGTGCCACCTGCTGCTGCCAGGCCAGGCTGCAGGAGGTGCCAGCCCTTGGCCCAGTTGGCAGCCAGGGGCTGTGTTACATGAGGTGTTTTCATGGCTGCAATTAACACAGGCTGTAATTAACATCTCCTCCTGCTCTGGTGCCTTGCACTGGGTGCACAGGATCCAGGCCAGCCCCCTGGAGACTCCTGGAACCAAGTCCTTGTCACAGCAGGGACACTGGGCTGGTGCCAGTCCCCAGCAGCATCTCCCAGCCCTGCTGGTCCATGGCCCAAATCAGGGAATCGCAGAATTCCAGGATGGTTTGGGTGGGAAGGACCTCAAAGCCCATCCAGTGACCCCCCCTGCCATGGGCAGGGACACCTCCCACTGTCCCAGGTGCCTCCAAACCCTGTCCAGCCTGGCCTTGGGCACTGCCAGGGCTGGGGAAAGGAGGGACATCCCTGTGCTGCTGCCCAGAGCCATCACTCAGGAACTGTGAGATCCCCTCGTGCCCCCCAGAACAACCCCAGAGGGGTCTCTGGGGGTCTCCCAGTCCCCCCCGGCCACTCCTGGGAAGGTGCCACATCCCCTGGGACCACCCCAGCCCTGCTGCCCCTCAGCTGGCAGGAGCTGCCCTCCCCCAGCCCAAGCCCTCTGCACGGCTGTCCCCGCTGTGCCCGGGGCTGCTCCTGCACCCACGCCTTGCCCTGGCCCCTGGGGGTGGCAGGGATGTCCCCAGGCTCTGGCCATGCAGGAGGGTGGCCCAGTTTGACCAGTAACCCCGGGGTGACGTCCACCACGGCTGTTGCAATGCCCATTGCTTCACCCTCCCATTCCTCTCATTATTCTCATATTAAAGCAAAGATTGGGTCACATCTCGAGCCCACCCTTCCTGTCCAGCCCGTTCCAGGTGACTCCTCAGCTCCTCCTTCCCATCCTGTGTCCATGTGGGAACCTTTGGGTACCTTCCCATAAACCCAGCTTTGCTTTTGGATGCCTCCTTCCATCCCTTCCAGCTGGAGGAGCTGGGCCTTCCTGCTGGAATCCAACACGATCCCCCTGCTCCACGTTTGGAGCTTCTCCAGGAGCCAGGCTGGGGAAGATCTGCCCATTCCAGAGCTCAGGGAAGGTAAATCCTTCCTTCCACTGGGCAGAGGAGAGGCAGGGCAGCCCAAGGAGGGGGCTTAAGGTGCTTCTCTGCATCCTCAGAGCTCCAGACCACTGGCCCTGAGGTCTCCTGCCACCTCTGCTCCAGGGAAAAACTTGGAACCCCCCAGGGCACAGCAGGGCTGGCCCCCTCTGTGAGGCTGGGGAGGTGGCACGGGCAGGGGACAGCTCCCAGCACCCCAAAGCCTTCACTCCCCATTCCTTGTGCTCCCTGGGGAGCAGAGGGGGTCTCTGAATCCCAGGAAGCTCCCTGGTTTCCCTCTCAGGCTGCTCCCCCAACCATGTCCCCACCAAGATCCAGCTCTACCTGTGCCCAGCCAGGAGATCCCA
>WEIU01019931.1:132894-145685 GCA_013389925.1 Aegithalos caudatus
AGGGAAGGGGAAGGGGAAGGGGAAGGGGAAGGGGAAGGGGAAGGGGAAGGGGAGCTGGGCTGTGGGAGCACTGGAGGTTTAGGGGGTTTTAGAGCCTGATGGCATCAGGCCCCTTCCAGGGGGGAAACTGAGGCACAGCAGGAATTCCCTGCCCTGCAGGGAGCTTGGAAGGGAGCCCTGCATGTTCCCTGTTCCTGCTCCAGCATCCTGGCCCTGCTGCCAGAGATAACAAATCAAACCCAGCAGCTCTGCAGCTAAAAAGGGCTGGGAAAAACCCCCATGTCCCTCCATCACTGGAGGAGATGGATGGGACACACAGGAGGGAGGAGGAGAACTCCTGGTCCTTCCTGCTGCTGTGCCCAGAGCCATCCCCAAAATGCCTTTTCCAGGCTGGAAATTCCCTTGAAATCTTGTGTTCACCAGGAAAAGAAAACAAAATCTCCTGGGGGAGGTGAAGGGACCCTGAGGAATGGCCAGGACAGGGCTGGCAGGGCTCAGCCAAGGGATGCTCCAATGTTCCCTCTGTTGGGAAGTTCACAGATCTACCCTCATCCCTGTTTCTCCAGCTTTTACATCTCTGGCCCCTGAGCTAAAACAATCAGCAACCCAGTCCCGGGTCTTGGCCCCAGATCCCTATCCCAGACAGCCCTGCAGGGATGCTTGGGAATGGGGAGAGATACTTGGGAATGGGGAGAGATACTTGGGAATGGGGAGAGATACTTGGGAATGGACATTGATGGATAATTGACAACAGGAATGGATTCTTGGGAAGGGCAGGGATATGTGGGAATGGGCGCAGACACTTGGGAATGGATGTGGATTTTTGGGAATGGACATGGGTACATGGGAATGGGCACAGACACTTGGGAATGGGCAGGGATCCATGGGAATGGGCACAGACACTTGGGAATGGGCACAGATACTTGGGAATAGGCAAGGATCCATGGGAATGGGCACAAATACTTGGGGGAATGGGCACAGACACTTGAGAAGGGCAGGGATCCACGGGAATGGGCACAGACACTTGGGAATGGGCACAAATACTTGGGAATGGGCACAGACAATTGAGAAGGGCAGGGATCCATGGGAATGGACAGGCAAAGTTCCTGGTCTGCTCCCAGTTCAGCCTAAGTCTCCCAGTTCTCCAGCTGAGAGCCCAGGAGGCAGATCCCAAAGCAGGAATTCCCAGATAATCCAGTCTCTGCACACTGAGCCACCACATCTCCCACGTTTTTGGGATCTGGACGTTCTCCCTGGTGTTCCATCACCTCTCCTGGCAAACCCCAGAGCTGGGAATGTGGGGTTTGCTGTGCCCACATCCCACTGGGACACTGGGAAGTGTCCATAGCAGGGGGCGAGCGGGATGGGCTTTGTGGTCCCTTCCAACCCAACTCCCTGATTCCATTTCCACAATTCCATGAACCCAATTCCATAATTCTGTGATTGTCCTGCCTGCCCTTTCCCCCTCTGCCAAGGTTGGAGGGACTCATCCTGACTGCTCCGTGGTGCTCCACTTCCAGAAGCAAGAACTGGAATGTCTGGAGAGGATCCAGAGTGAGAGCCAGGCCCCAGCACTCCCTGGGCAGGAAGGTGAGGGTGAGCCTGGGATCAGCTTGCTTGGGAGCAGGGGAGGAATTCCTGAGGGGTCCTTGGAGGGTGAGCCATGGCAGGGGATTGCAGAGTGCATGGATGTGGAAAAGCAGGGATTGCTGGGGAAATGGAGAGCAGCACCAAGGCAAAGGTCAAGGAGAATCCCTGGAGAGCCCCAAAAATCCTGTTGGAATGGGATAGAAGGGATTGAGGGATGCAAACAACAGTGGGAACTCAGTCCTGGTGGATTTAGAGAATCATGGAATGGTTGGGATTAGGAGGGACCTTAAAGTTCATCCAGTGCCACCCCAGCCATGGCAGGGACACCTCCCACTGTCCCAGGCTGCTCCAAGCCCTGTCCAGCCTGGCCTTGGGCACTGCCAGGGATCCAGGGGCAGCCACAGCTGCTCTGGGCACCCTGGGCCAGCCCTGCCCACCCTCCCAGGGAACAATTCCTGCCCAATCTCCCTGCCCTGGGCACTGGGAGCCATTCCCTGTGTCCTGTCCCTCCATCCCTTGTCCCCAGTCCCTCTCCAGCTCTCCTGGAGCCCCTTCGGGCCCTGGCCAGGCTCTGAGCTCTCCCTGGAGCCTTCTCACACCCACAGGGTGGCATCCATGGAATGTGGCAGTGCTGGATGGGTCCATGCCCCTGGCACAGCTCCCTCCATCCCCCTGCCCCAATGCCAGGGCTGTGGCCAACAGCACCAGGGTCACTCTGTGGTGCCACCACCCGACATCTGCTCCCCTTCCTAATTCAGAAAATTCTACTGACAAACATTTGTTGAGGTACTCAATTTCCCCGAAATATCTGAGATTTTAAACCAATTTTCTGGTTGAAAAAAAAACAACCAAATTTCAAGTGCTGCTTTTGGACATCCTTTTTTAAAATTGCGTCTCAGTTTCCATCCAAAAGTGGAATGGCCCAAATCCCGGGCAAAAAGTGTCCCCTGGAGAATAAGGAATGTGTCATTCCAGGGGCTTCATCTCATAGCAGTGGAAAAATTAAGCAATAAATGCATATGAAGGTGCATAATTGCTTAAGTAACTCTGCAGAGATGTCATTTATACTTCAGCTTAGCAAGGAAAAGCCAAATTAATTGGAAAAAGTCCATTTTTCAACCTGAATTGTACCAGCCAAGGGGAAGGGATCTCACTGCAGGAAAATATCCAAGAAGTGGGAATGCATGATTAAAATCTGGATTAAATCCTGGGGTTCCTGCTGCCCCCCATCCACCTGAGCTGCATTCATCCCTTTCCCTGCTTGCACCAGGACAGGCTCAGATCCCATGGACAGGGTGAGGGCTCTGGGATCTCCTTATATCCCATATCCCATCCATCCCAGCCTTTCCTCATGGCAGAGATCTTCCATTCCTTGCACCATTTCTGTGGCATCCTCTGGACTTTGGGGGCTCCAAATTCCAGAGGAGGCCCTGGAGATGTTCCAAAGGCTCCTTTGGACTGGGCTGGGAGAGCTGGGGGTGCTCACCTGGAGAGGAGAAGCTCCAGGGAGAGCTCAGAGCTCTTCCAGGGCCTAAAGGGGCTTCAGGAGAGCTGGAGAGGGACTGGGGACAAGGGCTGGAGGGCCAGGACACAGGGAATGGCTCCCAGTGCCCAGGGCAGGGAGATTGGGCAGGAATTGTTCCCTGGGAGGGTGGGCAGGGCTGGCCCAGGGTGCCCAGAGCAGCTGTGGCTGCCCCTGGATCCCTGGCAGTGCCCAAGGCCAGGCTGGATGGGGCTTGGAGCAGCCTGGGACAGTGGGAGGTGTCCCTGCCATGGCAGGGGTGGGAATGGGTGGGTTTAAGGTCCCTCCCAACCCAAACCATTCCAGGACCCCAAGAAATGAAGTGACTGCTCTCAGTGATGATCCCAATTCTCTGCCCATTTCCCTGATTCCCCAGAGCAAAAACCAAGCCCCACTTTGGCATTGTGGATGCAAATCCCTCCCTGCCTGGACTGACACCCCCAGGCTGAAATCAAAGGAAACTCATCAGCCTTGTCCAATTCCACATTCCCTGGCTGGGAATGGATGTGGCTCCAGGTGAATAATGTGGATCTGCAAGGTTAATGATGGAGCTGTGCTGGGACAGGAGCTGGCCTGGAATGGGAATGTCCTTGTCTCATCCTGGGCTGCTGCATCACAAATTCCTCCAGGCCTTGAGTCTGCCTGGCCGTGCTGATTCCCGAGAAAATTGGAGAGTGATCTAAACAGGAATTCAGTGCTGGATAGGGAAGGAAAAGTTGCTGAAGCTGATCCCTCACAACAAACCTTGCATGAATTCCTCCTGTCCTTGGGGACACATCCTGAGCCTCCCGGTGCAAAAGTCCAGCATAAACCTGGATTATTTTAGGAGCCACAGGCAAATCCAGCCCATCCCACACCCAGGGTACTCCCACTGGAGGTCGGTCTGAGGCAGCCCCGGGAACTCCCAGGTCCCAAAGGGGATCCCAGCGCCGGCAGAGGATTCCCAGAGCCAGGATACTCCCGGTTCCTGCAGGGGAGCCCGGCCCTGGGTCGGGGCACAGCGGCGGCCGCGGGGCTGCGGTGTCTCCCGCACGTCCCCTCCCGGTGTCACCCGCACGTCCCCTCCCGGTGTCACCCGCACGTCCCCTCCCAGTGTCACCACGGTCCCCTCCCTCCCCAGGCTGCCCGACGGAGTGGGACGGGGTGAGCTGCTGGCCCGCCCTGCCCCTCGGCCAGTCCCGAGCTGTCGCCTGTCCCGACATCCTGAATGTCTTCAAGGAGTCCAAAGGTCTGAATGCAGAGGGGATCGCTCATCCCGTGGGACCCCTGTGCCCCCCAGCCCAGGGACAGGGCAGTGATGGGATCCAGCAGGAGCAGTGATGGGATCTGGGAGGGAAGGGGCAGTGATGGGATCTGGGAGGGAAGGGGCAGTGATGGGATCTGGGCAGGAAGGAGCAGTGATGGGATCCAGCAGGAGCAGTGGGATCTGGGAGGGATGGGACAGTGATGGGATCCAGCAGGAGCAGTGGGATCTGGGCAGGAAGGGGCAGTGATGGGATCCAGCAGGAGCAGTGGGATCTGGGAGGGATGGGACAGTGATGGGATCCAGCAGGAGCAGTGGGATCTGGGAGGGATGGGACAGTGATGGGATCCAGCAGGAGCAGTGGGATCTGGGAGGGATGGGACAGCCAGGCCACTCAGGTCTATTCCCATCCGGGCATTTTGGGGGTGCCATCAGAGGTGACACCCGTGGCTCCCTGGATGTCCCTCCTTGTCCTGCAGGGCTGATCCAGAGGAACTGCACGGAGCGGGGCTGGAGCCCCCCCAGCCCCCCCTACCACAGCGCCTGCCAGCTGGAGACCCTCAGCAGCAACGACACCGAGGCCAAGGCACGTGGGACCCCCGGGGCCGTGGGGAGCTGTCCCCACATCCCCCACCCCACACTGCCCCCCAAAGAACCACGGGCATGCTCCTGGGGTTATCCCCTCCCTGGGGAGAGGCCGTCCCTGCTTGTCCCATGCCAGCACTTCCCAGGCCATGTCCCCTCACTCTGGGGGTGCTGTCCCTTCCAGAGGGGCCGTTTTGTCACCATGAAGGTGCTCTACACCTGTGGCTACTCCACGTCCATGGCAGCGCTGCTCCTGGCCATCGGCATCTTCTCCTGCTTCAGGTAGGGATGGGAGCTGCTCCAGCCCCACAAGTCCCAGCAGGGATGGCTGCCCTCAGCCTGTCCCCTCCTGGAGCAGCCAGGACCCATCCCTGCCAATGGGAAAACTGGGAAGGCAAGAGGGGAATGGGAGTGTTGTCCTTCCCTGGTGGCCCTCTGGAGTTCTGGTTTTGCAGATGTCCTTGTGCTGCAGATTTGGGCTCTCCAGAGGTTTCTGGGATGTTCCCTTGTCCCAGAGCAGCCCCAAGCACAGCACAACCCTGCCCTTCCTGATTTTAGAGCAGGAAAGCTTCTCCATGGCTTTGTGACCATCACCAGCAGTGATTCCTGGGCTCCAGCCAGGGAAGGGGACACCAAAGCACCTTCCCTGCCCCTGTTCGGCCCAGCCCATCTCTCCCTCCTACAGGAAGCTGCACTGCACCAGGAATTCCATCCACATCCACTTCTTCACCTCCTTCATCCTGCGGGGCACTGCTGTGTTCATCAAGGACAGCATCCTCTTCTCGGACGAGTCCATCGACCACTGCACCATGTCCACAGTAAATCCCAAATCACAGCTTGGGAACACCAACAGGGCTCCTTGGGAAGGGGTTGGTGGGACCCCAGGGTGGATTTGTCACTGCAAAGAGGAGAGAGAGGCTGTGAGATGGAGGAAATTCTGTCATGGGTGGCCCTGGGGTGGTTCAGCACTTCTGCATTTCCCTCTGTGCAGGGGACAGGTTCTGTCCCCAAAGCTGCCCCTGGCCTCAGGCTGAGTGTCCCCTGTCCCTGTGGGGCTAAGGCTCAGCACAGCCCCACCAGCACCAGGTACTGCTCAGGTCTGAGGTTTTTAATCAAAACAGGAACTCCTGAGTGAAGATACAACACTGAGAACACCATGGACACAACCACAGGGCTTTTAAAGGTCCTACAAAACCAGCCCATAGTCACCTGCCCGTGGGCCACAGGCAGAGCAGAACCTGGTGCAGGTGACCTGAGGGACTGTGGCAGAGTCCCTGGGGCTGCACTGAGGGGCCATCACTGAGAGGCCATCCCAGGTGTCCTCAGGAGGGTGGGCAGGGAGGGTGACAACCCCCAGTGTCCCCAGGACAGGGTGTGGTGCACTCTGAGCTGGAGGTGACAACCCCCAGTGCCCCCAGGACAGGGTGTGGTGCACTCTGAGCTGGGGGTGACAACCCCCAGTGATCCAGGACACGGTGTGGTGCACCCTGAGCTGGAGGTGACAACCCCCAGTGTCCCCAGGACAGGGTGTGGTGCACTCTGAGCTGGGGGTGACAACCCCCAGTGATCCAGGACACGGTGTAGTGCACTCTGAGCTGGAGGTGACAACCCCCAGTGCCCCCAGGACAGGGTGTGGTGCACTCTGAGCTGGAGGTGACAACCCCCAGTGCTCCGAGGACAGGGTGTGGTGCACCCTGAGCTGTGCCCCTCCTCCCCTGGCAGGTGACCTGCAAAGTAGCCATCACCTTCTTCCAGTACTCCGTGCTGGCCAACTTCTACTGGCTGCTGGTGGAGGGGCTGTACCTGCAGACGCTGCTGCTGCTCACCTTCACCTGTGACAGGAGCTACACCTGGGGCTACATCCTCGTCGGCTGGGGTGAGCCTGGGGACACCCAGACATCCCTGGGGACATCCCAGACATCCCCTGCACATCCACGGGCAGGAAGCACCTGGGAATGGCCTGATCTGAGACCCACCTGGCCAGAGGTCCCCAGCCAGAGGTCCCCAGGGCTGCTCCCAGCATGTCCCCACCCCCACACCCTGCATGGCCCTGTGGGCACCCCCCTGCTCCTGCCAGACCCCAGAGCTGCTGGGAAGTGTGGCCTGATCCAGGACAGATCCTCCCTTGTTCCCACACCCACCTGGGGCTGGGAACACCCATCCCAGCTGCCTGGGTGTGGTGTAAGAGCACGGGGACAGAAGGGGGGACAAGAGGTGGCACAGACACGGCACCATCAGTGGGCACCATCTCCTTCTCCTGGAGAAGGTGGGAAGGTTGTCACCTTCCTGCCACATCCAGAACTGAGCTAGACACAGGTTTCTGGGGACAAGGGGCTGAGGGCTGGCACAGAGCACTGGAGGGACCATCTGTGCCTGTGTCCTGTCCTGGCAGGTGTCCCCATGGTCACAGTCGGGGTGTGGGTGCTCACCAGGCTCCAGTATGACAACCACGGGTAAGAGCAGCTGCCCCTTGGCCTTCTCCAGGCCACCTCAGCCACGTGTCCCAGCCCAAGTCCTGGGAAATGAACCTTTGACATGGGATGCTCAGGAGGGGAGGACTGGGCCAGCACTTTATTTTAAATGTTATTTCTGTTTTCTGCTGGGTCCCGTGGCAAAAGGGGTGCCAAGGGGTCAGGGAGCTGGCAAAGAAATGGCAGGGGGACATCTGGGACACGCAGGAGCCCGTGGGTGCCACAGCCACCTCTCCTGTCCCATAGGTGCTGGGATGACTACTCCAGCCTGTACTGGTGGGTGATCAAGGCTCCCATCCTCCTGGCCATATTTGTGAGTGTGTTCCCTGAGATCCCCAGAGCCAGGGGGGATCTCAGGGATCTCTCCCACACGGCCTGGGGGCCCAGCCAGGGCTGTGCACAGCCTGAGACTTGGCTTCCCGGGCCAGGTGAACTTCCTCATCTTCCTCAACGTCACCAGGATGCTGGCACAGAAGATCCGGTGCCCAGACCTCAGCAGAACCCACAAGCAGCAGTACATGTAAGGGGCCAGGCTGTGCCCACCCTGGGCTCTGGGGTCCCAGGGCAGAGGGACCCTCCTTGGAGGAGCAGCGAGGACAAGCTCGGAGCCTCCAAGACCTGCCTTTCACAGACAACCTACTTGGGGTTAAAACCAAGATTTTGGGGAGGTCCCATGGGGCAGCAGGACCCCCTCTAACTCTCCACAGGAGGTTGACCAAGTCCACCCTGCTCCTGATCCCCCTCTTTGGGGTGCACTACGTGGTGTTCGCGCTCTTCCCCAAGCACGTGGGCGTGGACGCCCGGCTCTACTTCGAGCTGGTGCTCGGCTCCTACCAGGTGAGATGGGCCCCATGGAGCCACCCCAAATCCCACCAGGAGCCCCTGGGATGTGGGGCTTCAGCCTCTTTTGGGAGAGGGAGCCCCAAACACCAGGGGCAGGGCACAAGGGTTGGCCCAGGAGAACCTGGTACGGATTTCCTCTGGCTTTCCGTGAGTCAGAGGTGTGGGAGGAGGTAAAGCCAGGGAGAAGATGGGCACAGAGGGGTCCAGCCCCTTCCTCTGGGTGAAAATTGTCCTCTCTGTCCTCTGCAGGGCTTCCTGGTGGCTCTGCTCTACTGTTTCCTCAATGGGGAGGTGAGCATGTGTCCCCACCCCAACCCCGGGCACCACAGTGGGCACAGGGCCACCCCAAGGGTGCCCCAAAGCCACAGTGGGCACAGGGATATTCCCCCACCCCCTGCCCCTCCCAGTCCCCTCCCTTGGGGGGTGCCTGGTGTCCCTGGGTGCCAGCACCGCCCGTGGTGTTGGTGCAGGTCCAGGCTGAGATCAGGAGGAACTGGGGCAAGTGGCAAAGGTCCATGGAGAGCAACGTCTTCAACCTGGCCACCCAGGACTTCACAGCGTGACTGGGACAGCATTCCAGGGAAGTGGTGCTGCTGGAGGAGCAGCCATGGCTGAGGTGCCAGAAAGACCCACACCCCCCAATTTTGGAGGTTCTGGCTCTGACAGCCTCAGAGGGTGGTGAGAACAGCCATGGGAGAGGCTCTGCCAGTGCTGATGGATCCTTTACCCTGTGCTGGCACCTCACCCCCGGAGCTCTCACTGCTACAGGGCAGAGTTTCAGGCAAAGGGAAGGGAAGTTCTCCACTTTCCTGCCTGAAACTGGGAAGGAAACGCAAAAATCCTTTGCCAAAGGACAGCTGGTGGTTTTTGTTTGCACTGAAGGGAAACGAGCAGCCCCAATACTGAAGGGATTCACTGATGGATATTTCCCCCCTTCCTTGGTTTACAAAATCATTTCCCTTCTGGGAAGATTCCTAAACACAGCCAGGATGTGGGAATGGGAATGGGGGAAGGATACAGAGAGAGGTAAACCCCCACAACTCCACAAGGCACCCCCCATGGCCTCAGGACCCAGCTCTTCCCCAATTCCCAAAATGTTTCCCTTTCTCCTGTGTCAGTTGATTCAACTAGAGAGGTTCCCTTGCCAGGAGAGCTCTCCCCTCCTTTGCACTGAGGAATGGGACTTACCTGGCTGCGCTGGGGTTCATTTTCCAGGGATAGGAAGGGTTTTGCCAATAAAGTCTCATTCTCCAGTGCAGTCTTGCTTTTCAGAGGGTTGGTTTGCTCCACAAACCAGGAGGATTTGGGACTGGGGGTGCTCCAGAGATCCTGTCTGGGAGGGCACTGAGAGGGAAACAATTTGAGGTGAGATGGGAGAGGTTCCATTAAAAAACCCTCCAGAGCCAGCACATCCTGAATCACCAGGAACCCTCCAGAGGAGCTCAGGAGCTGTCAAAGAAATCCCTGTCTGCAGCCAGGAAGAGAGCAGGGGTGAACAGAATCCCTCTCCATCCTTAGTGAAGGTGGGATGATTGGCAGGGAGGAGGCAGCAGTGCATTGAGCCAGGACCGGGGATGCCCACTGGGAACGTTTCTTTCGATAAAACTTTGAAAAACTCTGGATTTGCACATATTTCCAGCTGCAGATGGGTTTTTGGGGTGATAAATGACCCCAAATGAAGCTTTGGGGTTTGCTGGGCTTTGAACCCCGTGGGACAGGGATCCCATGGGACTTTGAACTCCCTGCAGGACAGGAGCCCAGTGTGGGGCCAGGAGGGGACTGGGAATCACCCTCAGGCTGCAGGAAAGGTTTTCCAAAGGTTCCCAGCATGGACCACACCCTGCAGCTCCAAAAGATCATGGAAAGGGAACTTAAAGTCTTGAATGAGACCTTAAACCTCATGGGCAGGGACACCTCCCACTATTCCAGGTTGTTCCAAGCCCTGGCCTTGGACACTTCCAGGGATCCAGAGGCAGCCACAGCTGCTTTGGGTACCCTGTGCCAGGGCCTCCCCACCCTCACAACGAGGAATTTCTTCCAAATATCCTCATGATCTTAGAGGTTTTTTTCCCAGCCTAAACGATCCTGACTCTGCGTTCGGGAATCAGGCAGAGCAGGGTCAGGTTTGCCCCATCCCTCCTCCAGCACGGCCGGAGCGGCACAGCCTGGCATCCCCCTGGGCCACCCTGTCCCCGCGGGGGCCAGAGCGGTGTCCGGGGCCGGGGGTGTTTTGCCTGGAGCCCGGAGGGTGGCACTGCGGCCCCTCCACAAGCGGCGACAGCGGCCGGGCTGGCAGCGCGGAGCGCGGTGTCCCCGCGGAGAGCGGCACAGCCAGGGCACCCCGGGGTGACAGCGCGGTGTCCCCGCGGGGCACGGCACAGCCAGGGCTCCCCGGGGTGACAGCGGCCACTGAGCCCGGCTCCGAGAGCCCAGCGGGTGAGGTGAGAGTCACACTGCTCCGGCCCGGCAGCGCCGGCCAGGTGAGGGTTAATCCGCGATGGGAAGGGAACAGGGCCGAGGGCTGGGAGCGCGGTGCTTGGTGCTGCTCTCCCTGCCTGCATTCCCCCTCCTCCGGAGCTGCCAGGACTCCCTGTCTGGGCGCAGAGCTTCCATCTGCTCCTTCATCCCGCCCCGGGGTGGTCCCGGCTCTGCAGCTCTGGGAATTCGCCCTCCCCGTGCCCCGGCACACCGAGAGTTCCCACCCTGCCCTGTGCGGGCAGCTCCACTCTGCCCGGCCCCTGCCTGCCCAGGGACACTGCCAGTCTCAGGGCAGGGACAGCAATGCCAGGGCAGGGACAGCAATGCCAGTGCAGGAGAGCTGGAGAGGGGCTGGGGACAAGGGATGGATGGACAGGACACAGGGAATGGCTCCCAGTGCCCAGGACAGGGATGGATGGGATTTTGAGCAGGAATTGTTCCCTGGGAGGGTGGGCAGGGCTGGCCCAGGGTGCCCAGAGCAGCTGTGGCTGCCCCTGGATCCCTGGCAGTGCCCAAGGCCAGGCTGGATGGGGCTTGGAGCAGCCTGGGACAGTGGGAGGTGTCCCTGCCCATGGCAGGGAGTGGAATTAAATGTTTTTTAAGGTCCCTTCCACTCCAAACCATTCTGTGATTCTGTGATCCTGTGGTGGATCCAGCACCACAAGCCAAGGTACTTCAAACACCCCAGGGTCCCTGAGGCTGGACCTAGCATTTCCCCAATTCCACCCTGGAAACCCAAGGACACATTTTCCCACCCTGGTCAGTGCTGTCAGTACCTCTGGATGCCCGAAGCTCCCATTCCCATTGGGATTAATTGGTTTTGCAGACAGAACTGTGCCCCTATGCCCTCCTGGGGACTCTCAGTGTCCCCACATCCCACAGGGCAGGAGACACATCCCAGGGTTTCCTCACTCCGGGCCTGTTCTTGGTCTGGGAAAAACAAAAATGGACCTGTGCAGCTTGAAAAATCTCCCTGTGGTGACAAGGCTGGGCTTGGGTCAGCTGCTGGGAGCCACCAAACATCCCCTGAATTCCCTGCTGTGACCAACAGAGCAAGTGGAAAGTCCCTGCAGCCACAGCAGGAGGCTGTCCCTGTCCCTGTCCCTTCCCCTGTCCCTTCCCCTGTCCCTGTCCCTGTCCCTGCTATCCCCACCAGCCAACCCCTGACCCCAGGATGCACAGGGAATGCTCCATGCCCCTGGATTGTGGCTGTTGTTCTGCTGCTAAGCTCCCAGTGGGCTCCCAGTGCCAGCCCTGGGAGCTGATCTGGGCTCTTCCCTCCCTCCTTGTCTCAGCTTTATCCCCTCTGAGCCTGCTCAGGGCTCCAAGGCAGCCAGAAGAGCCCTGATTTTTAATTGAAGAGATCCAAGTTATGCCTCCCAAAGCACATCCAGCATGGAGCTCATCCTGCACCAGTTTTCCCTGGGGAGCTGAAACAGCTCCTGCTCTGCCTTGTTCCCACAGCCTCACACAGGGAAGGAAAACCATGGAGTGAGCAGCAGAACCAAGCCAAGGAACTTCACTTCCCAGCTCCCTGGGTGTCAGGGCTGCAGGCCTGGCTGTGGATGTGTTGATTGTGGAGGATGCTGGAGAGGACAGAGGTGAGGGATTCCCATGGGATTCCAGGGTGGGAAAGGCAGGAGCTGCAGCTCCACTGAAGTTCTCCCAACACTGTGAAGTTTCTCCAGGGTGTTTTGGGACTGGAAAAGCAGAAGTGATTCACAGAGAGAGTGGTTTTGGGGAGGTGATGAAGCCCTCTGACCAGGCTGAGTGCTGGGGTGGCTGCTCCACCCCCGACACAGCCCTGAGCACCCCAAAAGGGGTGACCAAAGCTGGGTGCCCCTCCTCCTGACCCTGGGTGTGCCCCGAGCACCCCACAAACCCCAGGAGTGCCTGGGCTTGGCAGGAGCACCCAAAGGCCCCACCAGGAAGCACAAAAGGGGGGACTGCCCCACGGCAAACCCCTCTTTCCGTGTCACCCCGCCTGTGGCTCCCGGGGGTCCCCGTGGGCAGCACCTGAGCCCATCGGATGCTCCTGGTGAAAGAGGGCGGGCGGGGG